>BLKR01016376.1:0-29461 GCA_011170035.1 Teleogryllus occipitalis | reverse complement strand
TATATGTAATGGGTCGAAAAGGAGAAGGGAAGTGTTTACCGCCAGCCTCCGTGGCGCAATGGGATTGCGCGTTCGGCTGTTAACCGAAAGGTTGGTGGTTTGAGCCCCCCCGGGGCGTTAAACCTTTTGGCTAATCAGTATATGTAATGGGTCGAAAAGGAGAGGGGAAGTGTTTACCGCCAGCCTCCGTGGCGCAATGGGATTGCGCGTTCCGCTGTTAACCGAAAGGTTGGTGGTTTGGCCCACCCGGGGGCGTTAAACCTTTTGGCTTATCAGTATATGTAATGGGTCGAAAAGGAGAGGGGAAGTCTTTACCGCCAGCCTCCGTGGCGCAATGGGATTGCGCGTTCGGCTGTTAACCGAAAGGTTGGTGGTTTGAGCCCACCCGGGGGCGTTAAACCTTTTGGCTAATCAGTATATGTAATGGGTCGAAAAGAAGAGGGGAAGTGTTTACTACCAGCCTCCGTGGCGCAATGTGCTAGCGCGTTCGGCTGTTAACCGGAAGGTTGGTGGTTCGAGCCCGCCCGGGGCGTTAAACGTTTTGGCTAATCAGTATATGTAATGGGGCGAAAAGGAGAGGGGTAGTGTTCTTCGCCTGCCTCCGTGGCGCAAGGGGCTAGCGCGTTTGGCTGTTATCGGAAAGGTTGTTGGTCCGAGCCCACCCGGAGGCGTTGAAAGTTTGGGCTAATCTGTGTATGTAATGGGCCGAAAAGGAGAGGGGAAGGGTTCTCCGGAAGCCTCCGTGGCGCAATTGTCTAGCGCGTTTGGCTGTTAACCAAAAGGTTGGTGGTTCGAGCCCACCCGGCGGCGTTATACGTTTTGGCTAGTCATTTTAAGTAATGGGGCGAAAAGGAGAGGGGAAGTGTTCTCCGCCAGCCTCCGTGGCGCAATGGGTTAGCGCGTTCGGCTGTTAACCGAATGGTTGGTGCTTCGAGCCCACCCGGGGGCGTTAAACCTTTTGGCTAATCAGTATATGTAATGGAGCAAAAAGGAGAGGGGAAGTATTGTGCGCCAGCCTCCGTGGCGCAATGGGTTAGCGCGTTCGGCGGTTAACCGAATGGTTGGTGCTTCGAGCCCACCCGGGGGCGTTAAACCTTTTGGCTAATCAGTATATGTAATGGAGCAAAAAGGAGAGGGGAAGTATTGTGCGCCAGCCTTCGTGGCGCAATGGGCTAGCGCGTTCGGCGGTTAACCGAAATGTTGGTGGTTCGAGCCCACCCGGGGGCGTTAAACCTTTTGGCTAATCAGTATATGTAATGGAGCAAAAAGGAGATAGGAAGTGTTTACCACCAGCCTCCGTGGCGCAATGGGATTGCGCGTTCGGCTGTTGTTTCCGAAAGGTTGGTTGTTCGAGCCCATATTGGGGAGTTGATTGATTTGGTCATTCATCATAAATTATGGGGCGAAATGATGACGAGGAAGCTATTGCGGCAAGCCTTCGTGGCGCAATTGGCTAGCGCGTTCGGCTGTTAACCGGAAGATTGGTGTTTGTAAGTCCAGGGGTTCATTAAGGAGGAGGTGTTTGTTATTGTTTTCGTTTGTAGATCTTTTATAATTTTTTTTACATCTATCGCCAAAAATACTCTTGTATGTGTGTTTGTGTGTGTGTTTGTGCGTGTGCATGTGCGTTTATAAGTGCTTGCGTGTGTGTGTATGTGTGTTCATTGTGGTAACAGTAGACGCACGAAATGTTTGTAATATTATTTCTTCTATTAAGTTTGGTTTCATAGGGTCTTATGAATTTTATGTAACTAAATACATTTCCTTAGAAGGTGATGGCATACTCATTGTTGTATTGAATCAACTGCCACATCGCTCGTTTGCGATCTTTGGTGGTGAGCGGCCGCCTATGAAAGGCTTCGAGGACGCGGTGGGTTCGCGGTAATGAACCACGCCTCCATTGCCCCTCGGTCTCCTTCTTCAATACCTCCTTCTCCTCCTCCTTCCTCGCCGTCGCGCCGGGTCAAAGAGGCGGCCGGCCATTACGCCGCACTTACACGCCGCCTCCGCCGCCGCCGCTGGCGCCCGCGCGGTCTGCAAGAAGTGGATGCTCTTAGAGGCTTCGCTCCGACCCTGGCCGGCGACTCACGCTGCACTGAGCCAGGAGCGAGACAGTTCAGAAGGAGGATTTGTCGGCTTGTTTAGGACCATTATTGTGTTTGTTGGTGTCGACTGATGATGAAGGAATTACCGATTATAATTAGAGACACGATCTTTTTGGTGATCCACGAAAACGCGAAAATTATTAATATTCAATGAAAGTATTATGCTATTTATTTTAAACCCATTCCTCCAGAAGTAACATACAGTAATGCTCGAGATTAAAAGCAAATTCTTAGTTTATATTTTATTATTTATGATATTTCGTGAATTCTTAATGTGTTTGCTGATATGTTATTTGCGAAAATGCGGAGTCGTCACTTGCATGTGCTGCACGAGGAAGGCCACGATCGCACGCAACGAAGGTGGACGCGGAAGCGGGCGACTTCAGGAATGTTTCATTTTGAAATGTTTTTCATTTCATTAAAAATGGACGAAAAATATGAGGAAAGAAAAAGTGAGTATATATAGACAAGAACGCAGAAAGAAAAGGAGAGAGGGAGGAAAAAAGTGGAAGAAAAGAAACATCGAGAATAAAAGACGAACGTGTGAATGGGGGCAGGAGAGAATAAAGGAGGATAGAAATTGATGTAAGAAACTGTGGGAAGTAAAGAAGTGCCAAAGAGGGGAATGCACAAAGTGAAAGAGCGGGAAGGAGGTATGCAAAGGTAGGACAGGATGACGAGTAAGACTGAAGGAAAGAGCGAGTGGGAAAGGAGATAGGAGTGAGAAAGAGGTAACAATCTGTGAGATAGAAGTAGAAAAGAGGAAGTGTGGAAGGAAAAGAGGAAGAGAGGGAGTGGGCGGTGGAGGCTGTGCGCGACGCGTACAAGTCGCCTTCTCTCCCCTCCCCCACCTCCCCCCCCCCCAGCGAACGAGCCCTGGATTTACGGCCGCGTTGGTCCGGCAGCGCCCATTCAACGCCCGTGGCGGGCGATGGCGGCTTCTGGGCGACAGCAGCGGCGTCTGCGCAGTGCAACTTCTCAGAGCGAATGACCCCCACCCCGACCTTCCGGAGGCGCATGAATCGCTTTCTTGTGCCTTTTGCTCCGGGGGTGGAGCGCGCTCGACCTACGACACAGTTGGGCGCAAAGGCACACAAGCGTGGAGATCTCTTCAATTAAAGATGTATTTCGCTCAAAGCACTCAGCTGCGCTCGTAACCGAATGAAGAATCGAGCCGATGGGATGCAAGCGTGATAGAAATGCCTCGCTGACGCTCCGTAATTGATCTTGTGCAGGAAACCATATTGGATCTCAGTAGCATGAATGAAGATAATATGTATATCGAGGGACTATTTTTAGTAAGCAGATAAGTGGGCATATTACTAAACTACTTTGCTTGAATGGTCTACTTACAAAACCAAACGTCTGACATTTACTCTCAGAAATTGTGCACGAGAAATATACTGCTTTTATTCTCCTGCGAACAGTGGCAATTTTTTCGAGCGATCTTCTCCAAAACCACTTCCTGTTGACTTTTTGTTTTTTAATCTCTCTCAAAATATTATTGCTTTCTCCCAATCGTCTACGAAACATTTCATTTTCTTACCTTATGCGTTATTTCTAAACTTACTAGCCGAACCCTTGGGGTTACGTCGCATGATAAAAAGAGCTGCAGGAAAGTTACAGCAGAAAAGTACAACTACATAACATCGAAATTCGAAAATCCCACAAATATTTATTCATGTTGTTTAGTACTTAACTTCCAAAACTGATTAAAAGAGGGAAGATTACAAATTCTGGTACAATACAATTTAATTCACTATTCATTGTGACCGCAGAATTATATACCTCGATCTGTACATGTATGATGTTCTGGACTTTTGTAGGATAGGACATTTGTATGTTAGGATCAACTAACAAACGTAATACATCACAATAATAATCACACATTTTTATAAATGGACGCATGTCTCAATTACTCTACATTGCCTTTATACACACTGCTAATCTTTGTGTTTAAAATACATCTTAGAACTTAAAAAACTCTTTTTACTAATTCACGATGCATGATGCATGGATACCTTTGCATCATGTGTAACCTTACACTCTTCATCGCGCTAATAACGGAACATTGACTGCTTTTGATAAATCGATTTTGTCTTGGGAAAGAAAACAACCACGAGCAAGTACTGTATTCTGTGTAACTGTATTCTAAACGAATTCTATGTAACTGTATTCTAAACGAAAAATCCTTAGTTTTTAAATATATAGATAGATTTAAATAAATATATATCTTAATTCTTTCAATTTTGAAGATTTATATTTTTCCACTTTCTTATCATTTTGACATTAACTTGTGAAACCTGATGATAACAGATATTTAGCGTTTGTTTCACTGCTTGATCGATGTCAACACTTATTTAATTTCTTGTGCGAAACAATCGAAATCTCAACGGTAGACTTCACGACTATTTGGACTCTTTGATCGGCGGTTTCCATGGAAAATTCACCAGGTCTCATAAGTATCAATCACATACTACTTATTTTATATGTTCGATAAATATTAAACTATTCTTTTCTGCACTAACAGGCACGAAAATCTGACATAACAAATACAAAATGTAGGCTACCTAGGATATTCTTCTTTATGATACTGTAACGTATTGTATTAGCAAGCAGGAAGACGGCGCCTTGCAGGCACCGCGTCGCAGGATTAGGGCGCCAGAGAATACTGGGTGGAGAAAGGAAGTACAATGAATAGGCGGTAGCTAGGGGCGGAGGCACCCCGAGGTATTTTGAGAACTTCCAGGAATCCATGGGAAGGGATGCCCAAAATGCGTGGCGGCGCGACAGTCACGTGACATGAAGTGTCGCGCGAAAGCAAGATGACGTTGCGTGTCACGTGGTCTGGGAGGTATGTAAGCAAGAGCGCAAAGCGCGGGGGTGGGTTTTGAGCTGAGTGAAAACCTCGTGCGAACGCACAAAACTTGCGCCCAGGGCAGTGCGGAGACGAGCTATGCTCGTAGGGCAACCCATGCGTTGGGACGCCGCTGTGGAACATTTTTTCCACGGGTGACTGCGGTCGCCGGGGCTCTATGCTGCGCGCGTTAACTCCCTGAGGAGTGGCGAGGGCCACGAGTCAGGCAGATTTGCATCTCTTAAGGATCATTCCTGCGATCGGGGTATAGTGTCTATCAGAGCTCTACATAACGGGTAAAACTATTTATTTATAAATACTAATTAATAAATATGTAAATATCCGAAGCTCGAGTCTGTGATTGTTGTTGTGTTCCCACGACGTCACAATACCAGTTCCTAAACCTTTTGGACATAACCTGCGACTGGAATGGTTGAATGATTTATGGGCATGGGATTATGAAGATATGATATGAATGATGAGCAAAACTACAAGAGATGTGGGGGAAATGGGAGAACCCCGAGAATGTCACCGAATCCGCTTTGTCCGCCTAACTTCCACATGGCACAACTGGAATTTGAATTCAAATGTCAGCAGTATATTTCCGAATCAGCTTTGTCCGCCCCAAATTCCACATGGAATGATTGGGATTTGAATTGAAGTTCCAGTGCCATATTTCCGAATGCGCTTTGTCCGCCCCAAATTCCACATTGGTACGACTGGGATTTGAATCCCCGTTCAGCGGTGGTCGGCGAACAGTCTCACCGCTTCAGCACGGGTCGCCCACGCTGCATGGGGTAGCTACACGTTGGAGGCGGCCTAAGCCTTGAAGATGAGTGGCATTCACGCGCAGAATTAATTTGCAGACAACAATAACGCCCCCCTCCCACTCCTCCTCTACCCCGCCCCCGCGCCTTGCCTTCCTGGAAGATTGCGGCAGCTACAAGGGATGGATCAGTGCAGGCGATTCTAATGGGCACCACACGCTTCGATTTTAAATGAAGGCAGAGAACTGGCATTTGATAAATGGAATTACCCTTTAATTCTTTATTTTGTATTGTACGTGTTAATCAGTGACTTAATGGGAAGAATATAGATATACTCACGATTATACATGAATTTTTGAAATTGATTTGAAAATAGATCTATAGCTGGAATGTAGTGGTAGATTTGCAAAGCAGGAATGATATTTAATAAGGCTATTTCGTTTATACTATTGTTTGTAGAGCGACATATCAAAGAAAACATAGTCAAATTTAATATAATAAAGAACTATGCATTCAAATTTTTATTTAAAAGAACGTTTTAAAAAATCAGCTTTAGACGCAAAGTTAAATATGTAAATAGAGATAAAAATAATTGACTTTTCTCCCTGCGAATGACGTTTGTGTCCCTGAAGATGGTGCTCACATCTTTTGTGACCTAGGCCGATAAAACAATTCACTGCCCAAGATCGAAAAAGATCAACTTCAGTCCATTAAACTCAACGTCGGAAGTGATTGTACCAATAATAATTGTAACAGCAATTACAACGATTGATGCATACCTGTCTAACAGGGCAAACCGAGGGTTTTAGGAGAGAGCGTGTTAAAAGCAGCAATTGGCGTGCCGGCCGCGCGGGGCAGGCGAGTGTTGGCACCAACGTGCCATTTGACTAGAGCGATGGGAGGTGACGTGGAGGGGGCGTGGCTGTCAGCGGGGACGCACAGCGCCGTGTGATTTGTTTGCGCCATCGATCCTCCCCTAAAGCAGAAGGCCGCTTCCACGGGCGATGGCCCAAAGGGAGAGCAAACACCGCAGCGCTGGGCAAATGCACAAAAATTAGACGAAGATAAAGCAGACCAAACTGACTTCTGGCGAATCAATTGCGAGTTTAAGATGTGACTTTTTGTGCGTGTGATTTTAAACCATTTTCCTCCCTGAATCATAATGTAGAAACTATTATTGTTTCGTTTTAAATCTGATTGGTTCATAATAATTCATACGACCGTTAAGCAAACATATAATACAAAAAAAAGATAATAATTAGGTGAGCAAAAAGTGTGGAAATATAAATAATTTTTTGAAAAAATTATCAAAATTTAGTTGAATATGGACTCTGGAAAGACAAAGTTCCAACTAACATTTCAGTCATTCGCAGTAAATTGGTGTCAAAGTTTCACCTCTCCACCTCCAGTAGTAATATTTGCAGTGCTTATTTGTCCACAGATTGTACAAATCTGCGGACTGTACAAACGCACAAGTGTATTCTGCCTGTGGCAGAAGTCAGGTTGCATTTTATTGCACAATTGGTTTTCTTCGATTTCATCATTTTCACCTGGGACCTTCTCATTCCAAATTGTCAATATTTTACAGCAATGATTCCATTGTTACCACAATTATACCACCAATGTTACCAACAATGTTACCAATCAATGTTACCAACCATGATACCACCGTCGTGTACCATTGTAAACGACGTTTGGACTTGGTGTTGGTATTTTCATGAGAAATGCGTCACACATTTATTTAAACACTATGTCGAATTAAAAAAATACACATTTGAAATGATTGTGGATGTATGCTACTCCCCTGGGGGTTAACGCCCATTCGGGAGGAGCGCACTTGCAGGCCTGTTGTGTCGTGTCTTATACGAGTGGTTGTGTTGTTGTGTTGCAGGCGTGCGCGCCGCGGTACGTGTACTACCCCAACACGCGCGAGGAGCGCCACGACCCCGTGGGCACGTGCTGGGTGGCGCAGGAGCGGTTCGCGCGCTTCAACGAGTACTCGCCCTGCAGGACCAGTGAGTACCCGAGCCTCTCACCGAGACCTCCTCACACTCATACAACTTTTTACACTAGCCTGTTGGCTGCGTCGAATTCACCGCTGTCTGGAGGGGAATTCAAGCGGCTGGCTGCTCTGATCGGTAGTCTGCCGTGGTTTCTCCCATCAACACCAACCGAATGCCTGAGCAGTGCTCTAACTAACGGGCTACGAACCGCGCGAAGCCTTCTTCCTTGTCCTATCCTCACCCTTATTTACACACACAGTTGCATGTCGAGAGACCTTTCGGGAGCTTAGAGCTTGTCCTGGCAGGGGGCGGTGCGTCGCTGGTGGGAGATACCTGAGAAAACTTGTGAAAGTAAATCCAGTTCTTTTCGTGGTAAACGGTGTCCTTTACCCATAATTATCTCCAAATTAGTTGATGTAGAGATACCGTTATTTTGTTTCAAAAACGTTTTTGTGCAAATCATTTTATAGTCACACTTGTGAAACATTATTCAACTTTCAATTCTTACAATTGCTTCAGAGTTGTCAGTAAGATGCGTATCACAGTTTAACTGTAGTATGATATCAGATAGAACATTTTTTGAGAATTATTTCGTCCTTTTCTTCGCTCTGACCCTTAGCACATAAGCAGTGAACAGAAACTGAGTCATAAAACTTTTAGTTGGGAAAAACAATGCTTCACAACTTGTGTGAGATGATTTCACCTCTTTCCCACTGACTGCGCAAAACTGACGTCATGAATACTGCAAAATAGTTACGAATGGTAGCTGCTTTTATTAAAATATTGATCTCCAAGAACATTTGTAACCTAAAAAATTCCTAATAGTTGAAAACAGGGCTATTTTATCCTACTGTACAAAGGAAGGAGGGATATATATTTCACCGTTGACATCCTGAGCTTTTTTTCGTCCTAATAGGTTTTTAACAAGTCGATGGATTTCCGTCCTAATATCTCCAAGCACATTATCAATTCTAGCTGTTTTCAAAAAGTCCGTGTGGGTGCATTGGAATCGTCAGTAATAAAGGGTACAAGGCCACTTGATTTAACAGCATTTTTTCTTGAGTCAACCTTGAACCCAGCAGTCGGGTTTTTGTTCCTCGATGGAAGAACAGTCTTGCTGCCGTTTTATGTCTTTGCCCCACTGTGTCCTTAGATTTTTTGCGGTAGCAACGTTGCACTCTCCCTCTCCGATCATCTTGGGGGTCGTCATCTCAGACCGCCAGAGGTATTCCAGACCCTGTTGGCGGCTTCTTTTGAGTATGCGCCATAAAAACGAATATATGTGAACAGGAACTCCCGTGTTGGCATGCATCCAGTCGTCGGTAATGGCAACTTCTCGTATGGGGAGATTTCGAATTCCCCTTTGCCAGAGGTATGAAAGAAACTTCTTCAGCAATGAGCACGTTTATCAAGGCATTTTGAAGTCAATATCCCGTAAAAAGAGGATGTCATATAAAGAAGCATATTAATCGAAATTAGTATTCTAAATCCGATCATGTGAGTTTTTAGGTGGAATATTGATGTCAGGTTTAATACACTATACTTGAATTACTATTGTCTTGATATATATTTTCAAATATTTTAGACAAATTTCATTTGCATTTTAAATTTGTTGTTTTGCTCACTTTGCTGTTATTCATAACAATAAATCAATATCGCATTAGTCATTTTCATTATTATGAGTACAACAAACCAGTTGTGTTACATCTCTTCGTCTGAAATTCGAATCTCGGTTGTAAATATAATTGAAGTTGTATATCCGCAAATTAATTTTGGCTCACTTGAAGCACTTTGTTGTGACACGTTAGAAATTCTATGGTACTATTCCCCTTATAGGCGTACAGTATTACGACAAAAACGAATAGATGTTGCTCTGGTGGAAATCAGAGTGAACATTTGTTTGGAGAAATACAAAAAGCGCGGTCACAAAAGCGTTTTTACATAGAAGCGTAGACAAAAGCTGAGAGTATAATATAGTGTTCTAGGATCGAATATCGAGTAATCATGGATTTACACCCTTGATGATCGCAACGTGATTAACAAAGGAAAATCATTTCTCCCATTTACACATTATAGTTGACTTGTTTCATAATTGCTCAGGATGAATACACCAGCTGTTTGTAATTTGTCGCCCACAACAATGCGTTCGGTATACGACTACATATGTAGTACGACTATAATATTGTGAATTCGAAATAATACATTTTTGTATCAATTATTTACAGACAGTTTATTCTTCAATTTTCTTACTGCAACGTTGGAATTCTATATCTTTGGATTTTTCTTCAGGTACTGAGAAAATTATTCTATACAAACAGAGTACAGTAATTACCCGTAGGCAATTACGTACACGATCCATTACAAATACAATTATTATTCAGCCAACTTACCATTGGTTCCCGTTTTCCATCAACTTAGTTAAAAGTAACATATGGATATGTTGGATGGCATTCATCCAACATTCATCTACCTTACCATCCAACATATCTACAAGTTACTTTTAACTAAGTTGATGAAAAACGGGAACTGATGGTAAGTAGTCTGAATAATAATTGTATTTGCAATGGATCGTGTACGTAATTGTCTATAGGTAATTATTGTGTTCTGCTTGCATAGAATAAATTACAGTACCTGAAGAAAAATCCATAGATATCGGATTCAAACATTATAGTAAGAAAATTGAAGAAGAATAAACTATCTGTAAATAATTAATACAAAAAATATATTATTTCGAATTCACAATATTATAGTCGTACTACATATGTAAACAATTAGTTAAAAAATATATTATTCAACACAGACATAAATCTATTTAGAGTATTGTGAATTCTCTTGGGTTTGAATCGTTTGCAGTTCGAAGGCGACATACCCCTGTGGAAGAAGCCCAAATTCCCGCCACGTGTGCTTTCGGGGTTCTTCCGGTGCTGCGCGCTCTGCTTAGTATTCCGGGGCGGCGGAGGGCGACCTGCCCAGGGCGAGGCGGGGGCGGGGGCGGTCGCGAGGACCTGCAAGGTGACGCGGCGGCGGGGTCGCAGGCAGGCTTCAGCAGGGCCGCGACGAGTTATGACATCCGGCGAGACCCGCGGGCTGCCTTGTGTCACTGCGCCCCCCCCCCTAGCCACGCCCCCTCAGCTTCCACACTCGACCCGCTCCCCGCAGCTCTGCCGCGCCGGCCCCACCGCCCCCCATCCCCGCCCACTCACAGCCTCTGCGGCCCCCACCCTCGACCACAGCGCCCGCCCTCCCGCCCCGCACGGCTGTCCTCAGGCGGCGGTCACAATAGAGGCGATTTTGGCCGAAATCTCGGTCGCCCGTTTTTGCCCGACGTTCGGGATTCGTTCAAACTCGAGATCGTAATCAGAAATGGTCACACTGAACCCGAACGATATCTTCCGACGGCGTCAGAAAATATCGGCTGTCGGACGATCTATTTTGTTTGATTTTGTCCGTTCGACAACGGCCGACCGTAATTTCGGTCAATGTGACCGCCACCGCTGCCACCCATGTGACCCGGACGCTCTGCTGTGCCTGCAACCCCCATCTCTTCCTTCCCCCCCCTCTCTCTCTCTCTCACCCCATACGTCGCTCCCGCTTTCCTCTCTTCCCCACGCTTCAGTTTCTTCGCACTATTTCTTAAACTGCCAATCCCATTTTGCTTCCAACCTGATGTCTAGCTCCCCTCCCCTTGCGCTCGGCTTCGATCAGAACTGCGCGTCTGCCCAATCTGGGGCTCGGTTCCTTCTGTTCCCTCTTCGTTCACCCGACCCTCTTCGTTCGAACAGCGCACACGTCACACCTCGTTAATTGATTGATTTATTGTTTGTGATTCTGGGCGCGTCAACTACTGAAGTCATTAGTCCAGTAAGTCTAGTGCATGCTTTTTCATCGGGAGGTGGCGGTGATCTTCTTCCACTAGATGGTGAGATTCGGCGCCGACCTACTGACGATTACATGAGGTTTTCCCCAACCAGAGATCCTCCACCAGTGGGGACCCCCAGCCGAGCCAAGCTCTAAGCCCCCGACCGGTCTCTGCATGCGTGGTAGTGTAGTGCATGTTATTGTAAATATGTGAGGATAGGACAAGGAAGACGAAGGAAAGATCGCGCGCGGTCCGTGACCCGTTTGTTAGGATATTGCTCCGACTTTGACAATTTTTGCTCCGACATGTTGATCGCACAAACCATGGAAAACTACCGATCAGAGCAGCCGACCGCTAGAATTCTTCTCGAGACAGGGACTGTATTCGACCTAGCTGACAAGCTAGTGTCAGCTGTCAAGCTAGTGCTAGAAAATCCTGCCGCCGCGCCGTCGGGACTCGAACCTAGATCAGAGGCACTGCAGTGACATCATTTGATGCACTGAGCCACCTCTACCGGTCACCTTGTCACCCCCTTCCACGCTCTCCTTCCCACCTTCATACCCCCACTTCTCCAGTCTCCTGCTCGTCTCGACTCTTGCGTATCATCTCGCCCTCATTTCGCTCCTACATCACCAAACAATCCTCTTCAGTTTTTCCTACGCTTCAACTAGTTCTTCCATTCTCTTCCAACTCTCCCTTCTCTGCTCACTTGGTGACTCGGTTTCCGCCTTCCCCGACATCCGAGTCTCTCTTTGTTTTGCTCTGCCCTCTCCTCGTCCCTTTGCTCCCCTCCCTGTCTTTTACCGCCCCATCCTTGAGAAGAGGCTACGTGCCACTTTTATCTAAATTTTGGAAACACGTCCCAAGATGAATTGCGCGAGATACTGATCTGACAGTTTCCACAGCAATTCCCACACAAATTTCCACGGCGAAAAGAATAATGGTACTCTCTTTAAGTACCTACAAATCCTGCAGTACAGAATAACGGGCGAGATGTGGGATTCATTAACGTTGAAAATTAATTTAAATTCATAAATTTTTCTGAAACATGTTTCTCCTCTCTTAAAGCGCAATGTTTCCGAGCCATTTAGTCATTGCGGTAACGTTAATATCGCTCTTCATAACGCATGATTTCATTTTGAATAATAACATGTCTGTTCTTAAACGTGCTCTCTACATAAAGGAAGTGTGTACTACAGTGAGATGTTCTCGCCAAGGGCTTTGTGAGCTCATTAACGTAAGATTGTAACTCTGAATATATATAATTCCGAACGTCATCAGTGGTTATTAAAAACAAACTTTTTATATATATATATATATATATATATATATATATATATATATATATATATATATATATATATATATATAAGTTGTAAGTAATTGTTTTTAATAACCACTGATGACGTTCGGAATTATTTCCAATAGCCAAGTGCCACGTTATCTCGGCTGCTTGTTTTACTCATTTTCTGTTTTCTTCCGCTTCGGCCACTTCTAGACGGTTACACAAGTAACTCCTGTGTCCTTGAACGAATCCAGTTTTTGTGCCAATAATACAGAGCGAAAACATAGTATTCCGTGAGAGTTCTCTCTGTGATTACAACTACTGCTCTTTGCTGCTCTGAGCCATAGCTATTTTATGGGAGATGAGAAGGGGAAATGAGAAGTACAAAATACCCATGCTCAGGATGGGACTCTTACCCCTGAACCATCGAACAGAACCACTTTGGTTGCTCCTGCCTTAAGAGCTCCTTCCACGTTCAAGCGTAACTCCCAATGGATCCTACTAATTGCGAAGTTGTTGCCATCGTATTGCTCCCCGAACAACGTGGCGGCGAAACAAGCCAGGCTTGCGGCTCCACGCGTACAATATTCGTGAGGGAGCTCTGATCCCCGTGTCAGCGGCTGGGCTAATAAAAGCAGCGAGGTCGAGTGCGGGCAGAGCATTTAGCCCATTGAGAGCGCCACTCGGAGCACTCCGCCGCCGCCGCCCCCAAAAAACCGAGAGGCCGGCGAGCAGCGGCGCGGCGCGGCGCGGCGCGGGGCGTGTGAATGAGTGACGCGCCGCCTCTCGCCGGGGGCGCCCTTATCAGCCGCACCCGCTCCCCCCACCCCCACCCCCTCCCTCCACCCGCGCGCTCTGCAGCCCAAAGCGGCGCCGCGCCGCGCCACGCGGCCGCCTCGAGGCATCTAAAGCTACACTGTCACAAATTTACGCATTACTTTATTGTAAATTACATTAAAGCAATTATCATCAACACATTAAATTGAATGTACACATGTGCACGTGTACATTCGGATGAAAAAGTCAAGGCTTTATGTTCATATCTGGAAGGAAGGAATCTTGGTGGACAGGTGATTATGAATATACGATACGAATGATAAGAGGCAGGAGGAACGGGAGAACCTCTACATTTAAACTACACTGATTTTAACTTATTCATTAAATTTAATGTACAAATATATAAAACTCTTTTTAATGTACAAGGTTACATTAAGTTTCATGTAAAACACATTAATCTACATTAGATTGATCAGTGCAGTGCCCAAAAACTGATCTCAACAACAGCATATCCTAAAATAAAAGACCAATTTTAGGCTAATTAAATCTCCTTCGTTGACCTGGAGAGCTGAGGTGGCTAAGAGCGTGTGGCGACTCACGCTTCGGTTCGAAGGGTCGCGGGTTCGAGTCCCGCCTTGGGCCGGGTTGTTTGTACGTTGTTCCTCATTTACGTGTTGTCATGGAGCCCCTCGAGATATGCTGACCCCAGATCAGAGGAGACCGCAAATGTGTTGGTATCTAGTCGAATGTGCGTCCTATCGGGACGGAAAGGGTAACCAACTGACGGCTGGAAAAAGCGCAAGGAAAGGAGAACAAAATGCTCACTACCCGTACTTTAGGCTCTTGCGAATTGCCCAAAACAGATGGTGCGACTAGCTTTCGATGGCTCCTCGAGGCGGCAGGGGGCAAAGACGATCTAATTTACATGAGAGGTGTTGCAGAGCAAAGGTTATGCACTTCTAGCGCGTTCATGAGGTCAAAGATAATCATTGATTGCCAATCGACGTGTGGTGGGAAAGCTCGTATAAAGAAGTTGCACCAGATATGCAGACAACTTGTCTTTCACTGGTGTTTAGCAGGTCACTTTATTCAATAAAGCAGGTCACGCAAGTCACTTATTATAATAAAGGAGATTACTCGTACCTGCCGAATATCAGTGCAATCCATTTTAAGTGGTCCAGCACTGGTCGCTCGACCACATCAGAAAAAATCGTAGGCTTTGTTAATTCCCTTATGGTTTAGTTGTTCAAAACAAAAATCTGTATTGTACATGGTTCACAAATCGCGGGCCCAGGTCAATGGTACAGGAGCTAAAGTACTCCAGAACAAAGTACAAAATTTAATAACGTCGGCGATGGTCAGTTTGGCACATTTCCATGTCACTGTTGCAATGAAACCTCGCACTCGCTAACATCCATATCGTGACTTGCTCCTTACCTTCCTCCTTATCGATGTATTCGCGGTCTCACATATGCAAAGTCGAAATATAAAATGTGTTTTTTTTCCTGAAGAGATTCGAGTCGCAGCTTTTCGTTTGTATTATAAATGAATATATTGATATTTTCCCACGGCGTTTCATCTCTGCGGGGATGTGACACGGCCCACTGTGACAGAGACGGAGAAGGCGCGATGCGTGCGATAAGGCCTTTGACGCGACGCTTCCGCCGCCGCCGCCGTCGCAGCGCCTCTCCGGGCGACGACCCTCAGCAGGCCCTCGACTGCGCGCGTCCTCGCTCAGACCTCTTTGGGATTGATCTCCAGGGATTGAGCGAGTAGTGATTCCCGGTCGGCCAACTTCTAAGGTTATTAGAGTTTCGAGAGATTGTGCTGATTGGATGGTGGCATCCGGCACCGACCTACGCCGAGTTTGCCGGGTTTTCCTCAACCAGTGATCTTCTACCAGCGGGACACCGCCCCAGGTCGGACAAGCTCTAAACTGCCGACTGATCTCCCGACATGTGAGGTAGTGTTATTCATGTGTGTGTATGTTTGAGTCAAGGATGAGGATACAAGGAAAGGGAGGGAAGGATCGCTCACGGTCCGTGGACCTTTTGTTAAGGTACTACTTCGGCATTCGCCTGAAATTGATCGCTGAAACCATGGAAAACTACCGATCAGAGCAGCCGGTCTCCAGAATTCTCCTCCAGACAGCGATTGACTTCGACCCAGCTACGAGCTGTACATAGCTAGTGTCGAAGCCCTACAAGCACTCCAGGGTCTTCAGTTGATGCCCTGAACCTCCTGAACTGGACGATGGATTGATTATTTCGTGGGAACTGAAGTGTTGTGAAGGTTTTATCTCGGAAGTTGGCGGTGTTCCTCGCCGGCTGGATGGTGCAATCCATACCAGTACCGACCCATACAAGAGAAAATGCGTGGGATTTCATCCTCTAGGAATCTCCTCCAGAGGCTCAACCGCTGAAGTATCATACACGACGGGGTCTCGCGACAAGTTTTAACTATCCGAGATGTACGGTAGTGTAGTGGCATCCTTTGCATGCCCTGTGTTGCTCATCTTCGATCTCCAAGACGTCAGAAGTAATGCGAAAACACGGATGTGAGACCAAGGTTAGAATTGCGTTCTAGCGACACACGAGATAATAATATGTTATACAATTTTAACCTAAAGCTCCTGAATGCGTTTGAGTATTTCATAACTTAACATCATTTGTGTTGTGAAATCCGTCAACACGTAAATCAGTAACGGCTTGCGTGTCACTTTCCATTGCTCAAACTAACCTTACGAACAAGCAGCATTCAGGCAGAACCGGACGAGTGCTCTCCCAATCTCGAAAGCCGAAGTGCTTGGGAAATGTTTTCTTTGAAGTGTTCAAAAACAGACACGCTGTGGATGGGACGAGTACCGACAGATTGGCGCTCGGCAAAGAGCAAGTGACTCCCCACCACTGGGGATTCGGCAAAGCACGCGCTGAAGGCCCAGGCTGTGGACGAATCCTGAACCAACGGCGACACTGCGCGCGCGCTGTGCCATCTGGGCTGCATCGCCGTAGAGAGGGGGAGGGAGAAGTACCTCGTCGTGCCCTGTGCATCAGCGCAGTTGGCCGGGGCCTGCGAGAGCCTCCGCGCCTCGCCCCGCAACCCGGCTGCCGCGCCCACGCCCACCTCGCCGCCCCACGCTCATCTGCCACGACTCGACCTCATCTCCCCGCCCCGACACGTCTTCTCTTCCCCGCTCCCATTGCCCTCCGCCGTGCGCGCCGCTCTCAGGGAATCAGCGGCCTCGCGCAGCGGCGCGTGACGCGATGGCGCTATTCTTAGCCTCCGCCGCCGCGGAGTGCGGAGGTGACGCCGCGCGTATTCGGAGCGCATCTTCCCGCCCAGCCCAGCTCGTGGACGCAGGCGGGATCACCACAGCGCCGCTCTTGGCGCCTCGAGCAACATGTCTCCTCAGACACCACTCTTTCTTATTGAATGACAGAGAAAGAAAGTAAAACAACTCCTTATATTACCTGTGTGTATTTTTGGTAACAGTTCTCAAATTCGTTGCTGCTGTTCTCGGGCCTTGCAGGCTCCAGAGCTAATGAGGTTTCACAAGCACGTCTTGTCATTTGTGATAGACAGCACGTTTGCGTAAAGGAACACTGTTTATGAGGAATTGTTCTGCCTACAGCATCGAATTTTGTTTTCGAAGGGGGATGACTTAAAAAGATCAAAATCCAGTTTCTTCGACATAATTTTGTAATGCCTTTATCTAGCTTTTTATAGACAAAACGTAGACATTTGGCGAAAATATTACTGAATCTGGTTAAATAAAAGGAAAACATACAATTCACGGATTCTTTAATTTGATTTTAAATTATATAGAATAAAAAAAGGTCGTGAGAGCTTTCTGGATCTTGCTCGCGCAACTTACTTTCAGGCTACGCATGCCAGCCTGTAAGACGCTTGCCAAGAAACAAGAATATTATTCCATAAACAGATCTGTTTCCTATAGCTTTTCCCCTTTTACGCAAAAAACACACTAAATGTGCAGACAGCATTCTCATAGAAGAAATTCACTTCATTGGGTATGATTCATCTCTTTTGAACATTTCACAAAGTATTACGACAAGGGATGTGGTCTCACAAGTCTCCCCTGCTGTGACCTAATTTCCCTCCGGCAAGGATTTATTGGATTCAATCTGGTGATTCTACTTTCCACCACTCTCAACATATGATCCGGAAAGTTTGTTTACTTCGCTCAACCATTGACTGCAAAAAAGAAATTTTTTCTACGTCTTTAGGCCTTCAAAATGTTATCTTCTGGGTTCATCACCCGCCTCTCACATTAGCATTGACACGTTCATTTTCTGAATTTTCAGAAATCGTCAATTAAACCATTTCATGTATAAAAACATTTCGGTTTATACGAAATTTTGACTCCCATTTTCCTGCAGATTAAAGGAAAGATTTTATTCTTCATGCTCAAATTGTATCATTAAAATTCGCCTCCAGGTAGTTCTTGCGTCATGAAATGTGAAAGTAGCGTGTATAGTTTTTTAATGGATGGAAGATTTATAATAAAATGGAAATAATGTTATGTTCTATAATTAAGACACTAATGTTAAATAAACCAACTTAATAAAAAATGACTTAAATAACATGAGAAAGTGAAACCAGAAATTAAGAGATCTGTTAGTATCATACCCCTCCGCTTGGCTGCGCAATTATCAATGAGTAGAAACAGTTTTCTTGGCGCCTGACTGGCCGCTACCCGCAGTACAGCAAAGCCTGGAGTGTTGCAGTTATGAGGCGTGTGGTCACAAAATGTTCTTGGTTCATTCAGTCCTCCAACTTCTTATGAATTTACGTCATAATTCGTCATAAGCTCGTCCTAATAAAAACTCTTTGCTTGCACTCCAATACTGAATTAGTAATAATTAAACTGAAGCTTTCATTGGGCGAATTGAGTTTGTATTGTGGTATTTATCCGAAGTATTGTGATCTGCACCAAAACGACATGACTCATTTTAGCTTCTTAAAGATGTAGAAGAAATGGATGTACAACATGTGTGTGTAAAGTGTCTACATAATTCGCGAATACTAATATTTAGACAAAACATTTGTTAACCTTATCCACCTCTCTGCCAGGAGTCATGTAGTTCATCACTGTAACCGCCCGATTGAAATATTTTCCTAAGGACGAAAGAAAAGTGATCGTAAAGATGAAAGAAAAGTTCGTACGTGGTGAACAATAACAATATATTCTAATTGTTCTATGAAAATTTAGATTCGTTTTAGAAAAGTGATAATGCAAAAAATATTCATTTTCTCGAAAAACTGACATATTCCGACATGAAAACAATACAATAATGCAAATACTTCAAGTTTAAGAAAACAAGTAACTGTTTGTTAGGACATTCTGAACAGGTTCACAAAAAATAATTACGACCCTAGCAGGGAACGTCGTCGAATGACAACATTGAGTTGGGGCAATGGAAGTGATCTAACCGAGAGTGACGGACGCAGGCTTCAGATTGCTCTACAGCTCCATTCCTAATAATACACAATCCACAATAAATAATTTCAGTACACTAAAATTGCAATACATGCGTTCTAAAACCCCTATCATGGTAACTTATATCACAATAATCCTTCTGGATCATGCCATTACAGATACTTCGTGGAAGTTCAGATTTGATAAACAAATATATTTGTAGCGCCTTGCTCGAATTTCATTGCAAAAGGTGAAGTGTCCAAAGCCACATAAACTGTGGTGCGGTCGCCGACAATATTTCATTCACCAAAAAAATACATGTACTAGCAGTCGATGATCAAGTTGTACAGTTCCCAACAACCTTGAAAAGAGAACAAAGGTATTCCAGAAAAATCCTTACACGTCCGGTTGAAAAGGACGATTTTAGGGGTAAAATATTCGTTCTGTAAAAGGCTGTAAAAGTGTGTTTAGCAATAAACTGTATTAAATAAAATATTAGAAAAAATATTATTTAGAATGGAATTTCTCTGTTCAGACACATTTTGCTATTATTTTCTCTTGTACTTTCGACATGTTTAGTAAAATGCCAATTCCACTTCTGAATTAAGAGCAAAAAAGTAAAAGAATTTTGTATAGGCGGACCACTCAGGACGGATAAGAAAATTTTCAGCAAGTTTCTAAAACACAAATATAGTTTCGCTATTGCAATAGAATTCACTATTTCCTGCTATTATTTTTCATCTGCATGTGCTGAATCGCAGTATTTACATCCACCTGGCGTAATAATAATTGGATTATAGTTTGGAAATATTGTATTGGCGATATAGTTGCGATTCAATCTAATTCAAGGTAAAAGGAATTTTTCCTTTAAATTCAAATGGTACTTCAAAATGAGTAAATAAATCAATTAATATTTATAATAATAATATCAATAATAATAGTATGTCTTTTTGTTGTTAAATAAATTGCGAGTGCTGTACTCTTATTTATTTTCTTCGTTGATTTATTACTGATTTAATATTTTATAACTACAATTAAAATATTTTCACTCTCACTCTCTCTCTCTCTCTTTCTCTCTCTCTCTCTCTCTCTCTCTCTCTCTCTCTCTATATATATATATATATATATATATATATATATATATATATATATATATATATATATAATGTATTATTTCAACTAACCCTAATGTCGTTTTTTTGCAGGTGAATGGGGCTATCACAGGAAAGGTCATTGCCAAGCGGGTCTTGGAGCGAGTATTTCTAAGGTAAGTGGCCGCTGTCATTCCATCACAAACCTATGTTTTCGAAACAATTTGAGAGTGTTACCCTTCGAAAGCGCCAACGTAATAGTTCTAGGTCTGGCATTATTTCTCTTTACTGACATATTGCAAAGTGAAGTAAGAAAAATATCATATTTCGGTTTTCTGTGAATTTGTATGGTGTTTCACAATACTTCATTTTATTTTAATATTCATAAGTTGTTCATCACTGTTTCTCAACATTTTCCTGAAGCTACCTCCTTCCTATGACTTCTATTACTCCTCCATCCACCACAAAGGCAAATAGCATCAAGTTCATTCTTTCAGATGTTTAATATTAATTTTATTATTATTATTAATCGAAAATACGTTAATATTAAAATTATACTCTGGCAAACCCAATCTTCTAAGCCTCAGATTACTTGTTTCAAAAAAATATTTCTTTGATAAGGAGAAATAAGACTACTGTTTCTTCTGGCACACCCGCACATTTTTAAATGTGTTCTCTTAGTTCGTAAACCTGAAAATTCATTAAATCTCAGAAAGGTAAGAGGTGGGGTATTGTGTTGAAAACTCTTAAGACTATAATTCTTCAGAATTTCTCACTTTTCCACGATTTTCGCATTTTTTGTTTTGTTTTGTTTGAATGACCTTTCCAAAAGCATGGTCTCACAGACATCCAACCCGTATTTGATTATCCTGAAGCATTGCCCTACGGTAAGCTGACATTTTCACTCTGCAAATTGTTCAAACATTTTAAAAAAGAAATCTCAACATAAAAGGAACCATGTATAGGGAAGTATTGTTGCAATATTCCCCCAAGAAAGGTATATACAGCTCTTGCAAACGTTTGTAATTACGCGAGTCTCCATTTGAAAGAAATTGCTACGAATATCAAATTCCTAAGATACTAATTCAAAATTAAGAGTGACGTCCATGTGTTCGCTTGCAAAACAGGAGCCAGTCTGTATACGGAGAACGAGATTTTTTTAACCCCCGCCCAACAGGTATTGCATTAAATAAATATCGAGGTTTGGTAGTACTTCTGCCCATTTTCAATTCGTCCTCCGCAGTGCTTCGGACGAGACAAAGTGCAGGCTGGCATGCGCTGAGCATTTCATTCGGGAAACGCAACGAGTCCAAAGAAGCCGCGGGGAGGGGGTGGGTGGGGGGAGGGCTCTGGCGGGGAGCGGCGCGGGGACAGAGTGAGGGTATGTGACGGTGTGTGGTGGCAGAGGAGAGTGACGGTAGCCCATGGAGGCAGGGAGCGAGCAGCGGCAGAAACGGTGGGTGGTGACTGGGTGGTGTGGGAGGGGAGGGGCGGTGAGCGGTGACGATATGTGATGGCAGCGTAGAGACGCGGATGATGGCAGCGGGTAGTGACTGGGCAGTGACGGTGGGAAATGAGGCGGGGGGCTGGGTGGTGGCAGGGGAGGGGCGGCGGTCGGCGGTGAGGCGGGCAGAAGGTTGTCGGAAGCAGCGGGCGGCGGGCGTCCTAGAGCGGTGGCACCAGGAATGTTGATTTCTGGAGGATTTACCGCCAGTCGCTCTGCGTGCCATACCCGCACAGTGGCTCATACGACGTGTCCCGATGTCGCAGTCAACGTGAAGATCCGGTCACGTACAAGCATAAAATACGAAATCATTTCCCAGATCTTACTAGGATTTTCTGACATGAAATCTGTTAAAATACCAAAGAAAGTCGAAGAAATGTATTGAAAGTGAGATATGTTTATTTAAAATGCGAAATAATAGTTTATGGATTGGCCCCCACCCCATGCCGTCGCCCTTGTCCTTGCCCATGTTTTCTCTCCATCCCCACCGGTGGCCTCTCCTTCGCTCTCCCCTCCCTCCGCTTTGCTCGTCTTCGCAATGGGAGAGTCTGCCACTGTGCGGCAGAGCCGTCCTTCGTCCTTGCCGTTCGCCCTCGCCGTCCGATCCCTCCCTTCCCTCCGATCTGCTCGTCGCAACGGGAGTCTATCACTGTGCAGCAGAGCTTCCCTCGTCCTTCGTCCTTGCCATTCGCCCATTGTCCGTATTCTCCCTTCCCTCCGATCTGCTCGTCGCAACGGGAGTCTATCACTGTGCAGCAGAGCTTCCCTCGTCCTTCGTCCTTGCCATTCGTTGATTGATTCCTTGATTCGTGATTCCGGGCGCGTCAACGACTAAGGTTATTCGTCTCGTAAGCGTAGCGCATGTTTTATCAAGTGAGATGGCAGTGATATTCCCCCGCTGGATGGCAAGATCCGGCGACGACCTACCGTCGACTAGCGAGGTTTTCCCCAACCAGGTACCTCTTACCAGTTAGAGTCCGCCTCAGCCGGGACGAGCTCTAAGCTCCCGACTGGTCTCCCGGAATGTGTGTGCATGTTAGTGTAAGTGTGTGTGTAAGGGGTGAGGATAGGACAAGGAAGAGGAAGGAACGATGGCGCGCGGTCCGTAGCCCTTTTGTTAGGGTACTGCTCCGGCATTCGCCTGATGATGTCCTTCGTCATTGTCCTTCATTTCTGTCGTTCGTTCCGTCCCTTTCCTCCGCCCTGCTCGTCGCAACAGAAGAGTCTAACACCGTGCGGCCGAGCCGTTCCTCGCCCTCCGGCCTTCCCTCCGGCGGCCCGGCGCCGCTGCGGGAGCGCCTGCCACTGTGCGCCAGCGCCGTCCTGCGCCCGGCGCGGACCGGTTGCCGCTGACGATTCAGGCTCCGTGCGCGGCGGAGGGTTCGCGGCGTGCCTCGCGCTATAGTGGATGGCCGGCCTATAATATATTTCATCCCGTCGTTTAGAATGAGCGTCGTGGCGGCGAACGCACGGAATCCCACGTGCTCCTGCGGAGAATCGGAAATCGGCCCCCGAACCCCACCGACACAACGGAACTCCGAGAGGGATCTGATGCAGCTCACACTACATCATTGCCAACGGATGAATATTTTAACGCATTTGATAGTAATAATATAATAGAGTGGAATACGTATTATTGATTGATTGATTTTTTCGTGTTTCCGGGCGCGTCAACTGATTTGATCATTAGACCCGTTAGTGTAGTGCATGTTTTTTCTCGGGAGATGGCGATGATTTTCCCTCGCTGGATGGCGAGATCCGGCACCGACCTACCGTCGGCTAGTGGGGTTTCCCCCTAACCAGGACTCTCCCACCAGCGGGGCACCGCCCCAGACGGGACAAGCTCTAAGCTCCCGACCAGTCTCCCGGAATATGTGGTAGTGTAGTGCATGTTAGTGTAAGTGAGTGTGTAAGGGGAGAGGATAGGAGAAGGAAGAGGAAGGAAACATCGCGCGCGGTCCGTATGTTAGGGTACTGCTCCGGCATTCGCCTGGTGTTGATCGGAGAAACCACGGAAAACTACCGATCAGAGCAGCCGGCCGCTAGAATTCTTCTCCAGAGAATACGTATTATAATTGTTTATTATGTTGTATTAGTAGTTTCATCATAGAGTAGACACAAAGTAGAAATTATCTTTGGTAGATAAAATCTGGATCAGTTAAAATAAAACAAAAAATGGACCTGGTTGAACGATGAGGAAAAGAAAGAATGGCATCTCTGCCTCTCGGTGGAGAGGGTTGTGGGTTCGAATTCGGCGTGAGCGTGGATGATGTGCTTGTCTTTCGTGTGTTGTCGCGTGCGGCCCCGCATGCTGCTCACTCCAGATTCAGCTGGGTTAATGTCTCGTGTTTGGCCCACGATACACCCTACTGCGGGGTGAGAATAACCGGTTCCGACTGGAAAAAACCCTCACAGCCATAACAAGTGAATATTATGATGCAAGAATTTTGCTGGGAATTAAAAATTGAAAATCGCTGAAGACATCAGCGAGCAAAAGCGTCCTAAAATAAATTGAAATAAAAAAGTATACAAAATTGAAACCTAATTTAAAGATAGGACTTTGAGTATTGTATAATTTGAAAGTGTAATTTTGAATTGTTCTCGAAGTGAGATCACGGGAATACGAGAAATAAAGGAGAATTTTATTTCAGTCTGAGTGAAGACCATTCTTATGTTAATCCTTATTCTGCGCGAAAGATTCAGACGTCGACCTCTTTTTCCATAAGTTCTTTTTCTTTTGATTCACTTTTAAGTTTGACTTGGAAGATTTTTTCCACCCAACCGAGGCAGCATTCCATTGGTTTTCTCTCCAAAATTTGCTTCTACTGTCTCATTCCCACATTCTGCTGAAATGGGAATGGAAATGGAGGCTTTTGCAGCCGGTCGCGCGTTTACTTTCCTACTGATCGGAGGACGCAGTATTAAAAACCATGAATATTGCCTACCGTTCTCAACGTGGGCAAACATTGCCTAGCCTAAAGTAGCTTTTTATCACCTGACCATTGAATATTCTTGTAAATAAAGAAAGGAAGTGAATATTTGACGTTTTAACGTATACAATTTTATTTAAATTCTGTTGCAGATACATTATTTGCATTTTCCCACGCTGTATTAATATAAACATTTGCCGCTTCAGACCACTAAATTGTATTAATTTAAACGTTTCGCTTCACCCACCTCGCAGTATTTCTATTAGAGTAGCAGTCGGGTTGCTAACAAACGTTTCGACCAACCCGTGGTGCACATCATTCCTCATTTTCAACAATTTGTTGGGTGTTCACCAAGCCTCCGTTCCAGAATCGCGTCAACGGCCAGAGGAAAGAACACATGCTCCTTTCAATTTCGTTGCACTGAATCCCTCCTCGAAATGTAATATACGTCAAGCGTCGTTTGGTTTACAGATCGAGAGCTTCTGTATCCGACACCCATCCCAAACAGCGATATTTTATCTTTTCCATCTTTACATAAAACGCGTTTCATTACTATGTTCTACAGAGTTGAAAAAGGACATGCAACGAGGCGATCCATTTATTCCCGACATCAGCGATTCGTTTTTGTTTTTTTTTAATTTATTTTATTTTTACAGATCATACATAGTTCAGTACATATAGCACTTTACATATGTATTGATTGCTTACATTCTAAATTACCTAAAATTAAACTAAAAAACTAATTCGGGTGAGGAAATCTCTTCCAGACACCTCTAAAAACAATCTACTTCGGCAAATTTGGTTAGGAATGCCTGGTATAGATATCTATTTTTTAATCGGGTTCTATGAGGAGATTTCCGGAGTCTGAAGTTGTCTAGGTGAGGAATTTGAGGTATGGAGTGATAGAACTGGGTTGAGAGGTATGTCATATGGTGTTGTATGGAGTCAATTTGAAATTCTTTGTGGAGCTGTGAGTTTGAGACAAACCAAGGTGCATTTGTGATAGTTCTAAGAAACTGGTTTTGGACTATTTGGAGCTTGTTTAGGTTTGTTCTTGCAGCGGAGATCCAAACTGGACAGGCGTAAAGGAGGAGTGGTCTAATGATACTTTTATAGATGGATATGGCGGTTGGGAGTGGGAGGTGTGAAGATCGATTAATGATGGGTTTTAGTTGGTGTATCTTATTTTTTGCCTGCTGTATTTTACTATTGATGTGTTGGTTCCAGTTCAGCTTGGTATCCATGTTTAGACCGAGATATTTGACGGTACTATTTGGAGGGAGCCAGTTAATGGGTTCATTATTTATTGTGAGCGGTGCTGGAGGTGTATAGGGTCTTAAGGTGAATATTTTAATGGCTGTTTTGGTAGGATTCAGTTTTATTTTTAAATATGCTGCCCAACTGTCTATGAGATTGAGATACAGCTGAAGAGAATTTCTGATATTTACTAATGAATTACCGGCAAGGAAAATTGCAGTATCATCCGCGAATTGGGCTGTTTGTATGTTTTCTAATTTCGGGAGGTCGGATACATATAAATTGAAAAGTGTAGGGGATAGTGGCGATCCCTGTGGTAAGCCAGCACTTATTTGTGTTGGATTTGAATGATGATTGTTGATGGTGACTGAAAACGTTCTATTTTCAAGGTAGGAGGATATTATTTGTGTGAGATAATATGGGGTACCTAGCTTTTTTAGTTTGTAAATCATTGCTTTGTGCCATACTCTGTCATAGGCCTGGGTGATGTCAATAAAAATCCCGACTGTGTGCTTTTTATTTTGAAAGCCTGTGTGGATATATTCTGTTAGCCGTAGAAGTTGATGACTGGTAGAGATTTTCTCGGTGAATCCAAATTGCTGTTTGGGAATTGCATTAGTCTGAATCAAAAATGCTTTTAAGCGCGTAAGGACAGCGATTCGTACGAAGAAAGTGAAAAGCGACCTAGAGTTTGTCCCGTGCACCGTCGAAACTCGAATCTCGATTGACCTTTTCCCTCCTGGCGCAGAAGCACTACACTGAGGCATCTTTAGAAATACATTCCGGAGGACTACATTTCTATAGTTTTAGGTGATAAATACGCCGTGCCAAGCACATGGGACGGAAAACGATGCCTCTGTCGTTCCGACGCCAAAACTCCTTGGTAGTCGTAGTATAGCAGCGGCAACGGTGAATGCACTACGTCTTGCGAGGCTAGAGAAGTGAAGTTTTTCATTTATAAATTAAACAAATAGAAAGAGTGATGTCATCAATTTTATAATAATATTAATTATTATTAATTACTATTAATTATTAATATTATTATCAACATTATTAATATTATTATTCCCAACGATTCGCTTGATGATATGGAAAACCGCCACGTATTTCCTTTTTTAAAAAGCGCACTGCCATTAATATTTCCCGTCCTAGCGAAGAAACACCTACTCGGAGTCACCCTGTAGAAATCCTTTCCGGAGGAATACATTTCCATACTTTTAAGTGATGGATGCGCGGCAACAAACACACGGGGCGGAAAACAATGCTGCCGGTCGCCCCGACGCAAAAAGCTCCCGGTAGTGGCGGCGGCGTATGTTATCGTGGCGTTATGATGCACGTGCGCGCGGCGCTGTAAATCGGGGCCCCGTGACAGCGCCGGCCCCATGTCGGCGGGGGCCGTGTCCGCCGGCGCGCATGGTCGGCGGGGCCGTGGCAGCTCATCGCAGTGGGCCGGATGGCCGGAAACGGCGGGCAAAAGAGAAGTTTTTCAACAAAATGGAGTTCAAAGAAATGTAGCATCGCGAAGGGAGACGCATGTTTTAATGGTGCGGTCGCCCAAGGGAATTTGTGGTGGAGAAAGGGAGGATTTATTGGAGATGTGCGATTTCGCCTGGCTCTAATTCCACCATTGTTCTATTGTCATTGGAGAAATCACATCAGCATCTTCACCCGTCCTTCATAATTATTCATCTCAGGTTTTCATCGATAATTCTTGGGGCTGAGAGTCATAAAGAATAAAGTGTACATTTGTAGGCCTGAAGATCCTAGGTTCGATTCTTGACGGAGGCAAATTTTCGACATCAGCTAGATTCCTTGATCTGAGAATTGAGATTGACTATTCTGACGTGGTCGTTTCCGTGTGTTCCCTCTATCATTCCCAAGCCCATTCCGAACCAAAACCTTAAACAAAGGGCGACGAAGAGAAAATTTTCCACTCACATTTTCCTAACTCACATTTCTCGATTAAAGATACATAGCGGGAGGTAGAACTGAAAACTTCATCGTAGTATTTCCGGTGAATGTGAATTAGTTCAAGGTTCTCACATTTGAATATTTACAAAGTAAATGTGATATCCTTCTTTCCTTATTTGGCTTAAGAAGATATTTACAACAAATTTGGAAATACTAAATATGATTTTAGTAAAATAGAGCTACAATATAATGAGAAGTAACGCGAGAATGTATAATTGTATAACAGTTACTGAGAAATGTGGATATCAAAGCAAAATAAATTTCTTACCGTGCAGCTTCTTAAACATTATCTTCTTTTGGGGGCCTTCAACACAATCGTAATAAAGATATGGTGCTGCAACTGCACATACTTTCCCACATTGTTTATAATTTTCGCAGGTTTTACAATTTCCGAAAAATGAGGGGAAAATGAGACTCACGCCATTTTTTAAGTCATTTTCGCCATCCGTGGACAATGTTAAATAAAAATTTTGAAGCCATTTTTGAGAAAAGTTTGAAAATGTTGTCGAGGACTTGTGAAGTACCCTCCAAAATCAAAATATCAATTTCAAACTTGCAGATCCTTGAGTTCAGATCAATCGAGGAATATCAACCTTGGAGAAAATCATCTGAACAATTAAGGCGCTAGTATTGACCACAGACAGACGGGCAGTCAGAAATGTCGACAAAATCAACTTTTCTGTATCAAGGACACACAAAATATGGATTCTTACTATACAATATGATGGATGAAGTAATTTTCTACTGGGATCTTTTCTTTGCATTCGTACTGGACTCGTATAAATAGAACATTTTTTTTATTCAAACGGATTTTTTTGAAAGAAATTTTCGAAGGAGTTTTGCCTTCCAACCCACCGTGCGGCGGCGGCGGCGGCGTCGGGCCGTTTGTTGGCGGCGGGGCGAGGCGAGGCGAGGCGAGGCGAGGCGAGGCGAGGCGAGGCGAGTGCGGGCGCCGGTGGCTGGCTGCGCCGCCCGCCGACAGATGTCAGGGCGGCGCTCGCCTCGCTCGACACGAACACGCGTCGCATTTAGGCCCCGCGCGCGCCGGCCCTCTCCCAGGGGGCAGACGCTCGGGGAATATGTCCACGTGAAAGAGCGGTTCTCGAATACGGAGGGGACTTAAAAATGCGAGTTACGAATACTTCGAATTGTCGAGGTTGAAGTTACGAATAGTTCCGCTTCTCAAGGTTCTAGTCAACAATACCCTGACTTATCAAAGTGGGAGAAAGGAATATTTCGATTTCCTGGGGTTCGAGAAACAAAATATTTCGACTTATTGTAGTTTGAGTGAAAAATAATCGACTTGTCGATGTTTGAGTTATGGAACATAAAATGTGTGTACTGGATAAAGTCGATTGAGAAATTCGAAATATCGAGGAATTTTTCAGGTTCATGTTCAAATATTCACAGTTTCTCTGTATGTGCGATTGTCTGGACGAAGGTAAAGATTTGACATCACTCAGTGTTTATGACACTCATGCAATACAAACACGGAAACTTGGAGAGTTGAATAGTACGAATGAGAAGGAAAGAGGAAGAAAGTGTTATCGACATTGAAACTCGAGGTATCAAAGTGACATGTGTATGCGAAAGATGAAGGGAATGAGAACAATCTAGA
>BLKR01016375.1:0-29472 GCA_011170035.1 Teleogryllus occipitalis | reverse complement strand
TGGGGGGTGGCGAACACAATTCGCCGTATGATCAGCTAGCTCAGTAAGACGTCCCAGTGTGGACACATAATAAAAAAAACAGAAGAATAGGGGGAGTCAGGGTCGTGAAGAACGTTTTGGATTGGATGCAAATTACTAAAAACTGGAGTTAGAATCACTTTTCACTTATTTTAGTATATTCTAGAAAAGTTGCTGTTGTGCCAATTACATGAAATGGCACTCCAAAAAAATCAAATACACAATAACTATGACTGGCTGGAAGAAAAAACCCAACACACTCTCATGACTAAATACACAACTTCTTGCTCTCATTTATAACACAAACCTTTCAATGAACACACTTTCAGCAATACTGAGAATCGAAAAAAAATTACTTTATACATAAAAAACAAATTGAGAATGAAAGTTAGCAATTCTGAATTAACACTGCTTTAAAGTGAAATACTCTCCCTCTCTCTGTCTCTGTCTGTCTCTCTCTCTCTCTCTCTCTCTCTAAAAATTCAGAGAATAATTAATACTGGAATTCGTTTTTTACTCATTCTTATCCACTAATTTACAATTTTACATTTTCAAATCCTTTAAAAAGAAAAGATTGATTCTGTCCTCTCGTGCTAGAGATAGGAAACAAATGTACTTCTACTTTCTTTATCTTTTAGTATAGCAAATATTTTACTCTCCCCTCTTTCTACGTAAAGAATTCAGAATAAGCTTTCCGTTTAAAAATGAATTACTCCTTTCAATATAAAAACTGTTCATTTGGCACGATCTTACATTTTTCTTCTCGGCCGCGTCGGGAAATCCGTTGCGCCTTCTCCTCCCATCTCCTCGGTGCTGTTGGTGGCCTTGAAGCGTCGGAGTTTTGGGTTGAGAAAAGTCTGTGTAGCACCCCTCCTCAGAACCGCTCGCTCTCCCGGTCGAAATTCAGTCGCCCACCAGAAACGTGTTCTCCGTCTCGTACAAGGTTAATACTCTTTTGTACTCGCATATAAATTTTAATTGACTTTCAATTATGACGGTTAATAACCAACTGGATATTCAGAGTGTTGAATGAAATCCAGAGATCAACCTTTTATGCGAGCACACAAAATTTAAGAGAGCAAATAATAAAACTGAAAAAAAATGAATGCAACTATTAATTTACTGCCACATGTTCAAAAACGTCTCTCCCTTCATTCTCCTATTATAAATGCACAACGTCTCTTATTATCTTTCTCTTGAGATTACGTTCAAATTAATTTATAATGGGATATTTACCTCTGATCTTCCTGAAGAGTTTTATAAAAGATGCCGATCTAAAGTCCGCTGCAATACGAATCCCTGGCGTGTCGTCGGTACGTCTGCCCACAGTTCCACTGCTGACCTCAGAAATAACTTTTTCGGCTGACTACCGGTCTCGCACGATCTATTGTAACGATCTCTATTGACCTAATTTTCAGTTAGCATTCTTCGTATTCTTCCGCGTTGGCGCGCGTTCGAACTGCTCATTTCTCTCGCTCCTTATGTTTCATGTGACACGTTTTCGAAGCATAAGAAAAACGGACGGTCACAATGTGAAAGGAAGAAAAAAGAACATTAGCTTGGGAGTCGTCTTGTCAGTTATATAGTGGATTGTCAGTGTAATTGGGTGGCTCTTTGTCTTGTCACATTATCGTCAAGTGTTCTGGGTCAGTCTGTTCTCGTTTTGTTACGTCGGGGGTGGGGGAAGTTGTAAAATGTCAAGGGGGTGTCTTTTAGTTCGGTGTCTAGGGGGGTTCGAGATAATGTGGTGATGGGATGTCAGCAGAAAGTTGTAGGTAGGGTCGGTTAGGAATTTTCTGATATAATCTCGGGCGGAGTCGTAGATATGTCTTGCTATGTGGGGAATGGAATGTTTTTGGCTGATGTCATTAAATTTTGTATATGGAGGTGGCCTGAATATAAGTCGAATTATTCTATTTTCGAGTGTGTCAGTTGTAAGTAATTGTCATTGGAGGTACAGGACCAAGTCGGGTGAGCATATGTGATGATGGAGCGAATATGTGTGGAGTAAATGAGTTTGCGTTTAGGTGATGAGAGAGGAGGGGAAGGAGGGCATTAATGATACGATGATCGCGTTGTGTGACTTGATGAATGTGATTTGTCCATAAAAGTCTTCGGTTAAAGTCAACTCCTAAGTATTTAGCCTCTGTAATCTATGGAATCGGTCGTCCGTCAATCGTCAGTGGGGGAGGGAATGTCGGCGTTCTTTGGTTTGTGAAAACGATTGATTGGCATTTTCCCGGATTGATAATGATGGTATTTTCTTGCGCCCAGGAGTGGAGAGTATTGACAGCTTTCTTTGAGTTGTTGAAGAGAGAGACTTAAGTTGCGAAAAGGTGCTAAAAAGGCAAAGACATCAGCGTACATAAAAGCTTTGACACCGTTTGTAGGGGGAATGTCGTTTACGTAGATTGAGAAGAAAATGGGGGACAGCACGGCGCCCTGAGGGACGCCGGTGTGAATAGGGTAGTTCTGAGAAGATTTATTATGTTTTACGGAGAAGAAGCTATTTGAGAAGTAATTTTGAAAGAGAGAGAAAAGTGGTGTAGAGATATGGGGGTAAAGTTTGAGAAGAAGGATACTATGGTAAACGGTGTCGTAAGCGCGGGATAGATCGGTGAAAATCCAGGGAATTTCTTTTTTGCTATGGAGGGGAGTGGCGACTTCTAGGGCAAGATTGAGAGTTTGGAGGGCCGCGGAGCGGCCCTCTCGGAAACCAAATTGAACGGGGCGTATGATGGCGTCAAGGAGGGGACAGATATGGAGGAGGATAATTTTTTTCGAGATATTGCCGAAAATGGGGAGTAAACTAATGGGGCGATAATTGGAGGGCTGCTGATGATCTTTGCCTGGTTTTGGAATCATTATTACGCGTGCAGTCTTCCAATAGATAGGAAAGTAAGATAGAAAGAAGCAGGAATTTAGAATTTTGGTAAGAAGGTCCAGAGCGTTTTTTGAAAGATGGTGAAGCTGAGAGGGGATTATTCCGTCAGGATCAGGTGATTTTTGGGCCGAAATGGACTTTTGGGACATCTACTGGATTTTGGAACACCACTGCTTTGTACTACGGACTACGCTTTTGGATACTTGTAAACTAGATCACGCCTGTAAAAGTTGAACCAATAAATTGTTATTGTTGACTTGTGTCTTTTCACGTACATAACACTAGTCTTTGTGTTTTAGTCTCGCCTATAGTTTAGTTCTTTTGTCTTCGTCTCGCCTATATTTGTAAAATCGTCTTTGTGTTTGTCTTTTTAATTTTATCAGATTTTTGATTTCATTAGGGAGGGTGGGGTGGTCGTTCTTTTCACATGTCGTAGTCTTCCTACAGGCGTTCTTTAATTTGTCTTGTCAGGTGTGTAATTGATTTGTCCACGTCAGTTACTGTGGAAATGTTGTCGGGGACATGAATCTTTTTTGAGAGTAAGTGTGAAAAATTTTCCAGTTAGTCTACTTTTTTGTAGGTCTATGTGGCGTCAAGTAAGGTGTCGTCGAGGTGCTGGAAAATATCAAAGGCAAGTGGTCTGAACAGTTGAAAAGGTCGAATTTAATATTAGGGCCGGAAATCTGTATTATGGTTGAGTGAAGTACGTCGAATATATCGTTTTTTGCTACGTGTTGTATGTAGTGCGTCGGTTCAGGAGGGCATTTTGTCGTAATGTCTTGGTGTCTGTCGAGAAAGTCTTCTATGGTCTGTCCTGTCCTGTTTGTCCTTTTGCAGCCCCATTGGACGTTTTTGGAATTGAGATCGCCGGAAAGAATAAATGGATGGGGGAGGTTTTAGAGGGTAAGAAGGTCTGAGATGGGAATGGGGGTGCCAGGTTCTTTTGTATGCCGAGATTACTATGATGGGGGTTGTGGGAGTTCCTATTTCTATTGCAGAGCATTCTAATGAGTTCATGGGAGGGAGGGAGTATGGGGCGTGGGGGAGTTGATTCCGTATCAGGATTGCCGTACCGCCACCGGCGGCGGTGGTCCTGTCGTTCCTGTAAACTGTATAATTTTGAATGCCGAAAGATGTAGGAGGATTAAGCCAGGTTTCCTGCAGGCACATGTTCCCAACGGAATAATCCTTTAGAAACTGTTGAAGGGTTTTTTTGTCGTGAAGACCGCCGCGTGACTTCCAAGAAGAAAGGGTTAAGAAACGAAAGGAAGGAGCCATTAGTTGAAGATTCTACGAGTTTTACTATTGCTTGAGTTAGTTTCTCTAATATGCCTCTTGGAGCTTTAAATATGGCGATGATGGGGGTGATGGCAAAGAGAAGTTTCTTAATGTCGCATGATTTTATTAATGTTATTAGCTCAGTCAGGTCAGTAGTTGATGAGGTGGATGATGAATCTTGTTGATGGAACGTGGATTGGTGATTGGTGGTGGCTGAAGCGAATGATTTTGTTGCAGATGTAAATTCCGATAGGGGTGCAGATGGTGATGGAATGGATGGAAATGTGCCAGTTGCAGGGTTGAAATTGTTTTGGGAGGTGATTGCAGTCTTGTCTAGTTGTTGTCTGATGGTACGTGCATTTACTATGTAGGGGCAGTTAGGGTCGAAGGCAAAATGGTTCAGGTTACAGTTGTTGCATTTCGGTATGAAGTTAGCGGTCTGGGCGGAGGGGCAAGCTTCAATCTGGTGGTTTTGTGCACATAGGGCGCAGATTGTCGGTCGTCAGCAGTAGGTCCTTGTGTGATATAGCAACTGACAATTTTTGCACTGGGGAACTCTGTTTGTAGTCTTCGAGCTTAATATAATGGTCGATGTATTTTAGGGTCTGTTTTGTCACTGTCACGTCGCGTCTTGGGATTTCTATTGTGTAGATCCCCAGTGCTGTCATCTGTCCGGTTGAGTCACGTTTTTGCATTTCTGTCACGTGGAAGTTAGTCAGTTTCAGTGCGGTCAGGGTCTCTTCTATTGTGTTGGTGGGGAAACTAGGGGGAGTCCTTTAAATGCAAGCTTTTCTCTTATTTCTTCGGTTGCTCTGTTGTAGTGATACGCGACGTGTTTTAAGTAATTATCTTTTAGATTAGTTGTTCGAATAGTCTCAAGTCTGTCTCTAATTCTATTGTGAGCCACCACAGTCTTTGGTTGAATGATCGGTTCAGTCTTCGAGCATTTATCCGTCATCTGTTCATTACAGTGGGCCATCAGGTCTTTCATCATTTCAGTTGGGCAACAAATCGACGCAAGGTCGATCTTGACTGGCCAATTTTTGGTCGTGGAGTCTGGTTTGTGTCTGGTTTATGTCTCCATTATTGTCGGTCTGGCCTGAAGGGCTCTCTGTACTTGTCGAGGTCTCATCGGCATGGAGGGAGGCTGCAACGGGGTTGAAGTAGTTGCGGAGGGGAACAGATTGGTTTGAGGTTGAGGGTTGTGCTCTGAAGGTCTTATATGGGATGAATTCAAGGTTATTGGGGGAGGATGAGCTATTTCCACCATGCGTGGTATTTTAACTAGCAGAACCACGCAGACGTTGTCCTGCTCTCTTCCTTCACTCTCCTTTTCCATCTCTCTATTTCTCTCTTTCTCATTTCCCCTTCTTTCTCTTCCCTTTTTTATCTTTTTCCCCCAGTCATTTTCTCCTTCTCTCATTTCCCCTTTCTCTCTTTCCTCTTCTTTTATCTTTTCCCATTCTCTCTTTTCCCTCTCTTTTTCCACTTCCTTCTCCTTAACTTTTTTCTTTTTCGTATCCATCTCCCTTTCTCCACCTATCTTTTCCTTCTATTACCTCTCTTTCCTCTCTTTTTTTGCTTTCTATCTCTTTCCACTACCTTTATCCCTCTCTCTTTTACCCTATTCACTCTTTCCCCGTACTTTTTCGCCTTTTTTTCCTTTCCTCTTTTTAATTTTCTTTTCCTCTCTTTTCACTCTTTTCGCTCTCTCGTTTTACCCTGTCTCGTTTCTCCTACTCTCTCCTACTCTCTACTCTACTTTTGCCTCTCTTTTTCCTCTCTATATTTTCCTCTTTTCCTCTCTTCATGTTTTCTTCTTTCTCTCTTTCCCCCTTTTTTCCTTATCTTTTCCGTCTTTTTCCATGTATGTTTTCCCCTCTTTTCCGTCACTTTTTCCATCCCACTCTCTTTCTCCATTTCCCTCCCCTCTTTCTCCCTTTCCCTCTCTCTTTCCCTCCCTTCTTTTTCCATCTTGCATTGCTTGTTCCTCCTGGCCTCCTCGGCCTCGGCATCTGCAGTTGTAGATGCAGAATGCAAATTTTTGTATGTGGATTTGGGAGTAAATGGCCGGTGGAATGATGGAGGAGTTTGGAGGCACACTTCGTTTTACAAAAACATGGAGCGATTACATATCCCTCCATGTGGTTCATTGTGTATGGGAATGAACGTGCCATACCACTTTGTCGCTGACGATGCATTTGCACTGTCTCAGCGCTTAATGAAACCCTTCCCTGCAAGAAACCTGTCAGCCGACAAAATAAACTTCAATTGCCGCTTATCCAGAGCCAGGAGAGTGGCAGAGAACGCCTTTGGAATATTGGCAAACAGGTTCAGAGTACTGTTGTCGCCCATAAATTTGGATGTGCAAAAAATTGATGATATACTGATACATCAGGTGCAAATGAAAATGATTTGGAACACATAAGTACAATTAGGAAGATATTACTTGAAAATAATGAGATTTCTTACTGTTGCAGGTGACCAGTTGCTATCAATTGATTCTCTAGCAGTTGATCCTGGTCAGAGAAGTAGTGGCAGCACAGAGGATGAGGGATAAATTAGCACAATATTTTAAACAAAATTAAAAGTTAATAAAGTACTTTATTTATTTTCTTTTTTGATTATATTATATATAATATTCTGAATTTGGTGTTGAACATCAACACGCTCCTCGTAAGTTAGTTGACGTAACCTCACTCCAATATACTTTCCAAATGTCGTACAATCATCGTCTTCCAGCCTCTTCAAGGCTTGCGTTGCATTCTGCAATGCAAGAGTGATGTCATCATCATCAGTCTCTCCCTCTCTTTTTAATCTTTCTCCGCAACCCAGAAGAATTGCAGAGTTGCGGTGTCTCAACATTGTTGCTGCACCCTGGTAGTGATGCAGCAACAGTGTTGCTGCACTCTGGTTTTGATGTGACAATACTGTTGCTGCATCCTGACTCCAAATTTACGTCAGAGTTCATTGATATCATTGTACCCTGGGGGTCTAAATCGAATGACCCAATTACTTCGTAATTGTCCTCTAATACTGAAGTATTATTTGAAACGATGTTCGTGGAAGGAATAGTCTTCATCAATTGTTAGAGTGGACTTTGAGTTCTTCGGTCTTATGGCAGGGTCCAAAAATTCTCAGTCTTTAAAATAATACAATGTTGGCAGGTATATATCACATGTTGCCACGCCAGATTTCTTACTATCCTCCACTTTCTTCTTTTCATTTGTGTATGTAGATCGAATTGTGTTCCACTTTTTCCTTACTTCTTCAGCAGTAGTACCAGGTCTGCAATACAAGATACACATTGTACCAGACCCGCAATACAAAATAATTATATGCTGTACTTTTTTGTTAAGAGGTATTATTTCTTCAATAGCCACATGCATTGTACGATCATTCTTGGGCAATGAATGATACTAGATTTCAGTCCTTTACTTTTAATGCGTTTCAAATCAATATCTGCATTTTCTAGATTCCCTTAACTTTTTATTTATTACCCACTCAATTAAGGAATTAGTGTTGTCACAGATGAGTGCATTTAGGACACCAAAAAACCGAACTTTCACCCTCAAAAGAATTAGAAAATACAGGTATTAGACTGAAAAGTATTAAAAGTACAGGGTTGAAATCTTGTAATCACTTTAGATTGCCCAAGAAAGATTATACAGTACAGGTAGCTAGCACATGTGCACCATGTGTTTTATTATGTACTCACCGCATTGTGGATATACTCTCTGCAATGCAATTCAAAATCTTTGTCCTCTCTACTTGTTCTTATGATTTACCTCCATGCTATAGTAAATTACTGGGTTGCCCTTAACCAATTCGATTAAAGATATCCCTGTGTCTGGATGCCAAGACATACTGTAAGCGAATAAATAATATAAATAATAATTAAAAGATGTAAGGTAAATTGGTATTTCACATTTGATTTAAATATCCTCCTTGATTCACCTTTGTACAGAAATATCTCACACGATTGTAGCAGCAGACAACAGACAAAACACTTCTGCAAAATAAATAAAGTTATAGAAATACATAAATAATTAAAAGATGTAAGGTAAATTGGTATTTCACATTAATTTGATTTAAAAATACTCTTTGATTCACCTTTGTACAGAAATATCTCACACGATTGGAGCAGCAGACAACAGACAAAACAGTTCTGCAAAATAAATAAAGTTATAGAAATACATGGAAGAGATACACTCGTATTTCATGTTCAATTTTCTGTAGTAATCTTCACTCACTTTTGTAAAGAAATCTCAAACGCAGCTGTTTTCGAGGTCGAGTATAACCCCAAGGTATTTTAGTTTGTTCACCAGGGTGGTGACACTTTAATAAGTTAACATTAAAGTGGGCCTTCTGAAGAGCTTTGATGTCCTTGTTGAGGGCATCAGAGACCTCGCTGAGGAGGATATCATCGTAGTAGATGAAAAATTCACAAGTACTGCGACCCACCCCTCAGCCGGCTAGCTCAGAATGGGTTTTCAAGGTGGGCGCAAAATAAAAAAATACAATTAGAATAGCGGGGATCAGGGTCATGTGGGCCGTTGTGGATTGAATGCACTTACACAGAAACTCAAGTCGAATCACTTTCCACTTACTTAAGTATATTCTAATTAAATTGCTGTTACAGTAAATGAACATAAAACACTTTACATATACAAGAATTTTGTCTTGCTGAAAAAAAAGAAAACAACTTACACTCTTAATAATTAACTACACTGTTTCCTTTCTCTCATTTAAATCAATTTCAAAGAATACTTAAAACTTTGCCTAATCATTCCAGTCGTAAATTTCCTAGTTGCAACTTTACAATTAGCTAAGTTTTTCTTGAAAGAAAAGATTGATTCTATTTTTCACAGAATATCGGTATAAAGAACCTGTACTAATACTTTCTTTCCGAAACAAATTATTCCTTCTAATATCTACAAATTGTTCAAGTTGGCACGACCTTACTGTGTCTTCTCACGGCGTAGAGAAATCTGCGGCGTCGACTCTTCCAATCGCTCGATGTCCTTGTCCTTGCAGCTCGGTCGGGAGCAAAGCCGCCCCTCTGCAGAACCGCACGGTCGCCCCTTTCCAGTACCGTTGTTCAACTCACGATGTGGCCTCCGTCTCGTTTTTCGTTGATACTCTTTTCGTATTCTTTTATAGAATGTAACTAGCTTTTAATTCCATATTTAAAAGAATCTACAATACGACAACTGAGTCTATTGTATAAGAAGAATAAATATAAAAATAAAAAACTGCAAAGAAAAGAAATGAATGGCCTCGTTAGTTTCATGCTATTCACACTCCTCTCTCTTACAAAGATTTTAAAGGCGTCACTTATACTTTCATCCTTTTCCTGATGAATTGTTTTAATGCATTGTAATATGATAATTACCTCCTCGAATGTCTTGAAGAGTTTTTATCGTAGATGCAGTCCTGAAGTCCGTAGCAGTACGAGGTGCCGCCTTCTCGTGATCGGTAGGTCCTCACCCTCCAGCTGTTACTTCAGAAAAGAAAGCTTTCTTTCTCCCGACTACCGGTGTCGCATACTCTACCGAGACGCTCTCTTACGGATATAGTTCGTAGTTTCCATTTTCGGATTGTATTCATGCGCGTTGGCGCGCGTTCAAACAGTTTATCTTATTCTTGAATATTGATGTGCTCCGTTTTCCGAGACCTCGGCAAAACGGATGGTCACATAACCCCTTCTTTCGGAAAAAAAGATTTTGTGGGATTTGATTTCATATGCCGAAAAAATCTTTTAACCAAACTTGATGCTCTACCTTTCTTCTGTCTTGATTCTGGAATGTCGAGCTATCTTGTTTCTTCCTTCTTCTTCTTCTTCTTTCTTCTTCTCCTTCTTCTTTCGTCTTTCTTCTTTTATTCTTTCTCTTGACATTTATTCTATTCTTTAAAAGGTCGTAAACTATGGAAATTATACTTTCCAATTGTATTCCCGCTTTCATCTATTAACACGGCTACATTGGGATTTTGTTTGTGAGCAATTGAGTACGGTCCCTCAAACAATCTAAAAAATTTATGATACTGCCTATGTATCAAATCAGAACTTTTCGGAACCCTTAATAATACCTTCTGCCCTTCTTGGAATTCGTAAGTTTTTCCGGTAGCTTGTGATTTTCTTTTATCTGCCGCTTTTCTTAGCTTTCTAAGTATTTCTTCATTGGCTAGATTTTGGTGCTCTATTTCTGGTTTCATAAGGGTTTGTAATGGATGCTCTGGTTTTCGTTTGAAATGGGCCTCATATGGGGTCATTCCAATTGACTCATGGTGGATTTGGTTTAACCATTTATTTATATGTGGAATTAGTAGCGACCACTCGCTATGTTGCCTCGACACGTAGACTCGAAATAGCCTCGACAGTTCCTTCATTACTCTTTCTGAAGGGTTTGACCGTGGGTGTCTAATGCTGGAACATATATGTTTGACATTCATATGTTGCATGGCCTGTAACCAGGATTCGCTAGTGAATTGGGCACCATGATCTGTCAGCACCTTGGCATATGGACCAGCAAATTGAAAAAACTTATTAAGTTGGTGCAGGCAATTTTTAGTGTTCGCTCTATTCACAGGGTATACTTGGGTCAACTTAGAAAACACATCGATGCATACAAAAATATGTTTATACCCATATTTGGCCTTCGGTAAAGGACCATATAAGTCTATGGCAACTAGCTCATTTTCTTTTGAAGGTATTATAGCATGCATTGCGCCCGAATAATGTCGATTCGGGTACTTGGTTTTCTGACACAGTACACATTTGGCAACCTCGTTATCCACTTGTTTTTTTCTCCCTTTCCAATGACAAACTTCCTTAATTGCTCGGTCTACTTTTCCGGCCCCAAAATGTGCTAAAGAGGTATGCACGAACCAGATGATCCCGGTTGTTAAGACTTGCGGTATCCAGATTCGATAAAGCGATGGCTGTTGTTGCACCCTTATGAGCAAAACTTGATCTACCAATTTCCATTTCAATGGATCAGCCGTCCACCGTCGTACATCTGGATCCGTAGGTTCGAGTTCTCCTCTGCAAAATCTTTTCATCTTTTCCATTATGGCATCGGCATCTTGAAATCTTGCGATGTTTTCCCAAGTTAAACCTGGCATGCTCATTTTATTTAACTGAATTGGAGAAGCCGGGAACAAAGTGTTAGGCATTGAATTGTGTTCGGCATTGACATTCCTACTAAGCAAATCGGGCAACAAGTTACATCTGCCTGGGCAGTATTCTACCTTGACAGAAAATTGTTGTAACCATATTATCCACCTCAGTAGTCGATCGTTATTTGGATGACATCTTTTAGAAAAACTAAGGCTTTATGATCCGTTCTAATAATGAATGATCTTCCTACAAGATACTCTCTCAATCGGTGTATTGACCATACAATAGCATTCGCTTCCTTCTCTGTGGCCGTGTAACGAGTCTCACATTCTTTCAAAACACGACTCACTATTGCTATTATCTTCTCTTGGTTATTAATTTCTTGGAATAGTATGGCACCCATTCCAAGATTGCTACTGTCGGTCTGCAATATGAATGGCTTAGTGAAATCGGGATATGCTATCATACATGATTCATGAAACATTGCTTTTAAATTGTTGAAAGCTCTTTCATGATGCTCAGTCCACTTCCATCTAGTGTGCTTTCGCAACAACTGAAGAAATATTGCAGTGTGCATGGCGAAATTCGGAATAAACCTTGAGTAATAGTTCACGCAACCTAATAAACTTTTGAGTTGTTTCGTGTTTTTAGGCGGTGCAATCTTATCTATTTCTTGCATTTTCTCCAAGTTCATCTTGACTCCGTTGACTGTCAAATCATACCCCAGGAATTTAACTTGTTTAGTGCAAAAATTACTTTTTTCCAAATTCAACTGTAAATTATTTTCAATGAGACGTTTCAGCAAAATATCTAGCTTGTTCATGTGTTCTTCAAATGTCTTCGAATACACGAGCACGTCATCAATATAGATAAAAGCATCGCTAGACATCTCTCTGTCAATGATATTGTCTAAACATTGCACAAGAGCAGATGCACTGTTCTTGAGTCCAAATGGCATTCTTTTGAAAACATACGAAATTCCCCGGTGAATAAATCCTGTATATTGTCTACATTCAGGTGCTATCGCTATTTGCCAGTAAGATGCAGTGAAGTCGGTTGAACTCAACCACTTGTTGCCGGATAATTGATTAGTTAAATCCTCTACACGCAACGGTCTGTCTCTGTACGGTAGGGTAACTTGATTCAATCGTCTTGCATCTAAACACAACCTTATCTTCCCATTACTCTTTTCTACGAGCACTATCGGACTTAGATAAGAGGTTTTGGACTTCATGATAATATCATCTTTAACCATTGTAGCAATGAGCTTATCCACCTCCTCCTTATGTTTTTCTGGAATGACATATTGGTAACCCGTGAATGGCGTTTTATCTGTTAGTTCTATTTCGAATTGAAAATCTTTTACTGGATTCTTGTTTTTGCAAAACACCTTCTGATTCCTAAGTAATACTTCAATTAATTGTTTCTTCTGATTTTCATTAAGATTAGAATTTCCTTGCACATGCTAACGAATTTTCAGCTTCACATCTTCTTCCTCCAAACAATTCGCCTCCCAATAATTCCATGTGAACGAATCAAATTCGAGATCCTGTTGATTATTCGGTTTTAACGTCATGGTATTTTTTCTAAGTTGATAACAACCCCGTATTGTTTCATGAAATCGATTCCCAGTATGAGCGGATATAAAAGTTCCGGCGCTACTAGGCACACAACTTGATACTTATTCTTGCCTATCTCTATATCCAAATAAACTTGTCTTGTTATTGGCTTTGATTTTTTCCGATTCGCACCTATCAGAAAAGACTTTACGAGCGGCAATGTAGGTACCTCCACTCCCTGGTTTTTCAATTCATTCAACAAACTTTCCGCTATGACGGAGGTCGCACAACCTGTATCCACTAGTACTGACGTATCAACACCCTCACATTTAACCTTAAGCTTCGGACACTGTCGCCTGGATCCGATCTGCTTTTGTTCTTCCTCGTTCCACGGTTCGTCATCAAATGAGATTAATTCGATCGATAATATCGCCACCTCTTCTTCCCTAGATTCTTCTATTAGGTTTGCGGCGGGATGGCGTGTCGAAACAAACCTTTCTAATTTTCCGACTCATGTCCGCGAGATGTACTGGGTTCAGTATTTCTGTTTTGGAAAACTCCTCTATCAATAGAATTTTTTCTATTCCTATCTTTAGACGGCGTCCTATCTTGTCTAGCATAGGTCTGTTCTTCTACGTGCTGTTTCGATTTGTAAGTTCCTCTTTTCTCTGATTTGCTTACATAATGTTGCTGCTGCCTGCTGTCTTGGCTTTCTACCGGCCCACTAACATTTGCCCTTGCTCTCTGTAACCTCTCATTGTACACGAAAGTCGCATCATACAATCCCAGCTGCGTTATTAACTTTTCCGTGGACATTGGCAAGAGATTCTTAAGCAAATTTTGTGTAGCTGACGGAAAATGACGTGTTAACAAACAGACAATTTCGTCATCCGGGATCGTCGGAGTACATAATTTGAAACAAGCTAACTTCTCCTCTGCATATTCTTGCATGGACATCGTACCTTTCTTCCACGTACCATACATTACATTAACTTTGAAATTAATTTGAGTTTCATTGTTCCAGTATCTTGAGTAAAATTTTTCTTTAAATTCTGTCATAGTTTTTGGTAATTCTCCTAAACTATCTGCCCATATTCGTGCATTACCCTGCATCATCTGATAGACTATGTGAGTTTTCTTATTGTCCGGAACATAATTTAAAGAAAAGAAATTATCCACCTGCCTCATAAATACGCATGGATTTTCATCTCCCGCTGCACTAAATTTAGGAGTACACGGTAATGAAAAATACGTGTGCGGAACGCTTCCTCCACTCGATGGTAAATTTTCAATTTGATTTTTCAATTCTACAACGTCATTCGTACATGCTGTAATTTGGTGTTGTAGAACCACATCTTGTTCCGAAAGAGCTTTTATTCCACTATCTAATTTACTAGCTTGAACCTTAACTTGTTCAGTAACTAATTTTTGAAACTTCTCTACACCTTGTTCTATCTCAGTCTGCCTGTCGGACACGGTGGTTATAAGATCTGATTGCATTTCGATCCTATTTTCAAATCCTTTCGTAACTTGATCAATCTTCTCTTCTAATTCATGACCCAGTTCCGTGAATTTTTCTTCTAACTTCTCGTGTTCCTGCCCTAATTCTTGTTGAATCTCATTCTTAAATTCGACCTTCCACTGTTCTGCTAATTCAGTGAATTGTATTTTTAAATTCTCTTCTAACTTCCTATTATTTTCTTCTAATTTTGTTTCTAAGGCATTCTTGTTCTCCTCTAATTTAGTTTCTAAAGCATTTATTGCCGAGTTATTCTCCTCTAATTTAGTTTCTAATGCATTCTTGTTCTCCTCTAATTTAGTTTCTAATGCATTTATTGCCGAGTTATTTTCTTTTAATTTTGTTTCTAAGTTAGTCCCTAATTTCTTTATATTTTCCTCTGTCTTTTCATTCTGCATTCCTAACCTCGTATCTAATTGCTGCATGAATTGTCCTATTAATCGTTGCATCATTAAATTTGCCCTGTCGAGGTTTCGTTGTTCCTCATCCGGATCTCGTGTTGGCGTTTGCTGTGATTCCGTCGGCGAGGTCATGCTAGTTTCTCCTGACGTTCCTTGTTCTACTTCTACCGTTTCTTTCGCGATCATGGTACTTGGAGCTTGTCCTCCCACTTCCCTATCGCTATCTGAATCCCCAGACGATCCTTCAACGGTAGTTAAATTCCTAGCCGCGTTATATTTATCTGCCATTTTGACTGTATTAACTGCCTAGAATCAATCAATCCTCTTTCCCAGACACAATACACTTTTTACAAATTATTACACACACAAATACCAAACACTATCTCGAACAGATAACACTTTCATATAATACCCTTTTTGAAAAACACTCCAGAAAAAACACACTTTTACACAACACCTTTTTTTTTTTTCTCTGTAACCTGTTCAGCAATCTTAGTGAATTGTGATTCAATTGTACTAGAAATTTTGGTTCCACCAAATTTTGGTCTCAGTTTTTCTCAAATCGAGTTTTGGTAAATGCATCCAATAATCGAGCCCCACGTTGGGCGCCAGTTGCGACCCACCCCTCAGCCGGCTAGCTCAGAATGGGTTTTCAAGGTGGGCGCAAAATAAAAAAATACAATTAGAATAGCGGGGATCAGGGTCATGTGGGCCGTTGTGGATTGAATGCACTTACACAGAAACTCAAGTCGAATCACTTTCCACTTACTTAAGTATATTCTAATTAAATTGCTGTTACAGTAAATGAACATAAAACACTTTACATATACAAGAATTTTGTCTTGCTGAAAAAAAGAAAACAACTTACACTCTTAATAATTAACTACACTGTTTCCTTTCTCTCATTTAAATCAATTTCAAAGAATACTTAAAACTTTGCCTAATCATTCCAGTCGTAAATTTCCTAGTTGCAACTTTACAATTAGCTAAGTTTTTCTTGAAAGAAAAGATTGATTCTATTTTTCACAGAATATCGGTATAAAGAACCTGTACTAATACTTTCTTTCCGAAACAAATTATTCCTTCTAATATCTACAAATTGTTCAAGTTGGCACGACCTTACTGTGTCTTCTCACGGCGTAGAGAAATCTGCGGCGTCGACTCTTCCAATCGCTCGATGTCCTTGTCCTTGCAGCTCGGTCGGGAGCAAAGCCGCCCCTCTGCAGAACCGCACGGTCGCCCCTTTCCAGTACCGTTGTTCAACTCACGATGTGGCCTCCGTCTCGTTTTCCGTTGATACTCTTTTCGTATTCTTTTATAGAATGTAACTAGCTTTTAATTCCATATTTAAAAGAATCTACAATACGACAACTGAGTCTATTGTATAAGAAGAATAAATATAAAAATAAAAAAAACTGCAAAGAAAAGAAATGAATGGCCTCGTTAGTTTCATGCTATTCACACTCCTCTCTCTTACAAAGATTTTAAATGCGTCACTTATACTTTCATCCTTTTCCTGATGAATTGTTTTAATGCATTGTAATATGATAATTACCTCCTCGAATGTCTTGAAGAGTTTTTATCGTAGATGCAGTCCTGAAGTCCGTAGCAGTACGAGGTGCCGCCTTCTCGTGATCGGTAGGTCCTCACTCTCCAGCTGTTACTTCAGAAAAGAAAGCTTTCTTTCTCCCGACTACCGGTGTCGCATACTCTACCGAGACGCTCTCTTACGGATATAGTTCGTAGTTTCCATTTTCTGATTGTATTCATGCGCGTTGGCGCGCGTTCAAACAGCTTATCTTATTCTTGAATATTGATGTGCTCCGTTTTCCGAGACCTCGGCAAAACGGATGGTCACAGTACAAAGGTACGAAAGAGCCGCGCGCATAGCCGTTTGCATAAGTAACGGGCTGAGGCTCCAGCCCATAGGAAGGCAAGTAAAGCGCCATGCTGTGTTATTCACCAACACACCTAAAAAGGGGCGAAAAGACGTGCACGGGGACTTGGTAGAATCCGTCCACTGGGTCCAACTTCACAGCGAACATGTTGCACTTCACCGCACGGAGCCCTTGGAGCAGAGATGGCAGCAGAACAGGCGATGGAGTGTAGTAGATGGTCCACGGGCTCATGTCGTATATGACGCGTAACTTGCCATTGTTCTTGGAGATCATAGCGAGGTGGAAGACGTTATGTAGTTCCTGGGGTGTAGTGCGTTCAGGTCCGTCTTCCCTGAAGTGCTTCATTTTCACAAGGAAGCGAGACCTCCAATCAACAATGTCTCCCCTTTGTAACAATAGACTGTTTTGCACTCTCTTCCAAAAAAACGTGTCCGTTAAAACGTTTTTAAGCGTAGTCGATCCCCACTGCCAAGTACTCTTAAAACGTAAAACTGTCAAAAGTTTGCTTATTGTGGGCACTACCTTTTGAACTGTGTAAAAGTTACTAATGCTGTCGCGAATAACACGCTTGTCGAATTCTTCAACCACTGCTTTCCCACCTTACCCTGAAGAAAGAAAAATTAAAATTTCTTTTAATAAATAGTAATTCCCTCATATAATTCTATAGTTCACGTTTCATTAAACAAGTACGCTTTAAAAATAAAAATAAAAACTTTTTACCTCTTTTTGTCAGGAGTTTCTGGGGACTTATTTTGATTTGTCTTTGATTTTTTTAATTCTCTGAATCTCTGACACATGAGCTCCAGTGTATTTATAAGCTCTCTTCTGAGACTGATCTATAGAGGCAAGAAGCTGTTTTTGGCTTTCTGTTTTGCAACATTCAGCTACTTGTGAAATTATTTTTCGTTCACACCTTCGCATTGTGTGGATACCTGTTTTGGAGAAGGTGTCCTACGAACCTCCTGAGAGGGTTCTGGGACTAGCTCTGACATTTTCAATAATCTCTAATAAATATCAAAAAATAAAAATCGTAGTTCAAAATGCCAAAATTCGTTGCCAGAATCCAAATAATACTCCAAAACAAATAAATGCCAAAATCCGAATCGTAATCACCAAAATCGGAATCGAAAAAATCACAGGGCACAACAATAACAGCGAAAACGCGAGAACTGTATTCATTCGAAAGCAGAGGTAGGCAGCCCTGACAATCTTGCCGTGCCGTTCCATGTGAGACCAATGTTCCGATCAGACCGGATCGAGTCGTGCTGTGTTGAGCACTAGGGAGCTCACTTGTGTCTCGGGAGAGCGAATGCGGAGCCACGAAAGTATACGTAAATAGTCGAGCGGAGTCGAGCCGTGATTGCGGAGTCGCCGTTGAGCGTTGATTCTCGGCGCGAAGCGCTTAATACAAATAATAATTTATGTTTAGGGACAATATACATTCTCGTTATTATTTCCACACCATTTGATTGAAGTAGATAACTTTGGTGCGTTTTCTTAAGTGGTATCCCCTGTAGGCCTACTCCACTGATCCACTCTGAAATGTGTATAATTAATACCAATAAAAATAATTGTTCTCGCATAAAGATAAAGTGCATAATTACGAATTCGAATGATCAATATCGTCGTCAACATTATCATATAATAAATTTATTGCAATGTCTTCTTTTTCTTGTGTAGTAGGTGCCATTATAGAGGAAGAATTCTGGTTCCTTTTCTTTTTTGTAGAGACAAATTGTCTTTGTGGTTCAAATTTCTTTCGTTTTCTTGGCTCATCGCTAATAGATGAAAACATAGATTTTTGTTGCACAGAATTCTGAGCTCGCATTGTTGCTTGAGTTTGTTTGATCATTTTATTAATCAATTCCAAATCATCATCAGAATTAGCTTTACTTCACATGTTTTGTAATTCATAATTATTCTTTTTTTCTTTTCATATCATTATTCACGTTTATGGTCTCTGCATTTTGCAGATCATTCAAAATTGTTTCCTGTGCAACGTTTTGTGTTGATTTTTCATGCATGAATAAAACATTTTCTTCTGTTTCATTATTACATAATACCATTAATTCTTGGCTAACTATTTTTCGGACTAAATGAATATGTTTACACATATTAAATTTGATCGATGAATCCGGGCATGTACAAATATAAGCGTGGATACATACTGTAACCTCTAACTAATCGGGGTCTGCATGTTCAATAAATACTCAATGGATACAATTTCAAAAATGACATTTACTTAATCAAATTTATGAAGATGATGATGTTTACATGCAACAATGGTTTCTTACAAGGGAATTTAACATATTTGTTTGCTTACTGCGGCCTTTGATTTTCTTAAACAGATTAAAATACAAATGACAAGCACTTGGCCGCTACTCTCGTGCCTGGTTACCGGCACGTCCGCTACAGCTCCGTAAGTTAAGAGTCCCTGCACTTACGCGGTAATCGGGATGAGCGTCATTTAGTGCGCAAAATTACTTAGCTTGCAGTCTTCTGCAGCGTGATGTCAGCGGTGGCGGGGAATGTACCCCGGAGCTGGCGTCGGGCGGCTTGGCGTACTCACAGGCGGGAAACCAGACAGCACGCTCCCTCTGGGCCCACTGCTGCTTCGTCGTCCCACGCATTCCTCGACACGCGTCCCCGGTCACAACAGCTCGTTGTCAATCGGAAAGGATGGTACCGTACCTGGCTAGCGGTCACCGGATAGGAAGCTCCTTCCGGTATCGAGTCTTTTAACAGTTCTCGGAGCATGTAAGATCATGCAGAGCCGAATTTTAGGCTGAAGTGCCAAATCACCGAACACGTCTTGAGAGCAATTGTCTGTTCAAAAAAAATTAATATCTCTGACGAGTTCTAGCCGTAAGTGATTCTTACGAGTGTCGAAAAGTAGTCACTCCGACACAGTTCTCAAAGTCATTCTCGAAAGCAAGCAAGTTACTAAGTGCTTAAGCAAGTGGAGCAAGTGATTCTCAAAATCGAGTTCTAGAGTAAGTGAATCTTGGGCCACACGCGCCCACGGACGAAGGCACACCTTCCCTCTCCCGAATCGGCGGGCCTCTTCCTGATTCGCTCGCCCTTTGCTAACGGGGCGACGCTTGAGCCAATGGCTCGCGAGTTCGATTAGACAATGTGTAGCATGTGCGGAAATAGGCCTCGCAGCCCACGGATGAACATTTGAGCGTAACGAAAGGAAGGTCGTACCCACACGGCACGTCCGCGTCTGTGACAAGTGCGCTTCCCCGCCTTCGCGTCCCGGTCACAGCGTTTCACTCCTTTCTTTCGGGTGCCGGGCAGCGGTTGGCCTGGTCTGTCCCTTCCCCGGGTGACCACTTGCGCGAGACTAATTTTGATGCTCATTATTGTACCACGTCCGCGGATCGAAATGTACGGGTGTCTCCGGCGGTCGCGGGCCTCCGGCTTGACACGCGCCAGGGCGTCTCAATAGCACAAAGCACCCTGGCGGTCGTAAATGTGTCTACGAGTTTTGCCGGGGGAGTGAGCCGAAGGTTGGGCGGAGGCCGGTGTCAGAACAGGCGTCGATAATTGCCGTTTAGCGTGGAGAGGCTATTGCGTACGCGGGCGGAGCTGGGGGAAGCTCGTGTAGGGCCCGACGGTTGTAAACAAGGGATTCTTTAGAAAACGGTTCTGCTGCGGGGGCGGCACGGGGCACGTCCGGCCCGAGCGGCGGAGGGCCTGGCCTCGTGGGGGGGGACGTTAACGGGACGCGGTCGAGTTGTGGGGGCGGCACGCGGGACGCGGGTCTCCCTATTGTGAACAATACTTCATTTCTTTTTAATTATAATTTCTCGGAGGACGTACCGTTACAATACATTGCATTCAACGCACTTTAAATCGCAATTGCATGAGTCGTTCGCTTTCGTCACTTCATAGATTTCGCTTTTATTATTTGAAAATACCTTCCACAAGTCACAAACATCATCACTTTTGATAACATTATTTGTATCTAATTTTGATGAATGTGTGGGACGTTGTCTTATTGCAGAAATCTTGGACGTTTCTCGAACATTTTAAAATTGTTCAAATGCTTCGCGCTGAAAATCAACGCTCCACGGCTCGGCTCCGCTCGACTATTTTCGCATACTTTCGTGGCTCCGCATTCGCTGTCCCGAGACACAAGTTAGGGAGCTCAGACATCAAGAAAAGTCGTGGGACTAGTATATTACCAATTAACAAAATACTTAAAAACAATACAATTAAATAAGATGCTAAATTTAAAACCATAAATTCAGGAACTGTAGAAAACGACCATAATTGAAAAGTTTGTACAAAAATACATAACATTGAAATCGAACAGTCATTGCGAGCACTCAGCTTCGCAGTTTATATTTCCAAATTCAAGAATATACGGATATTAGGTTTTCAGATTATCTCCAAAGAACTATCTTTTTGTCATCGTTAAAACATAGTATCTAATGCAAGAACTTTTCTAATAAATAACTCGTAGGTCAACATTGTATTACCCACTGCAATTCAGTCTTGTTCTTAAAAGGCGCTACATCGTTTCTTAGTGAAATGTTTTGGCCTTCTCTACAACAGCCTTCCATGCTTTCCTGTCGTGAATCAGTCTCGCCCAGTTTTTTACTTTCATCACCTTGATGTCTTTTAGTAGATTGTCTTTCTATCTATTCCTTGGCCTTCCCTTCTTTCTTGTTTTTAATGGGATCCAGTTATACATCTTTACATTCCTCTTATCATCCATTCTACACAAGTGTCCGAACCAACTTAACCTTAGTGCTTTTATATGATTAATTATGTTTTTGTGCGTTAATAAATTATCTATTTCTGCGTTAAATCTTATTCTCCATTGATCTTCTAGCCTTACTGGATCCAATATTCTTCTTAATATCTTCCATTCAAATGTCATAAGTTTTTGATTGATTGTAATTTACTTTAATAGTCCATGTTTCGGCTGCGTATGTAACTATTGGTCTAACTACTGCATAGTAAAACTTGTGTTTGGCTCCTTTGGACAACAATTTGCTCTTAAATAGATCCTTATATACAAAGCATGCTCTCTTCCTAGCTGTTATTCGTTCTTTGATTTCTTCTTCTATAGCATTATTTTGATTTAGTAGTGACCCAAGAAATCTTTAACTTCTTAATAAATGGTGTTATCAACCACTACCTCTGAGAGCATTCAAATCAAAGTAGCTGGTAGAAACTGAAGTTTATAGGGATAATAACTGGATAATCACTACTCTTTGAGTAAGAAAAGGGGGACATTTCGTTTCCCAGTTGTACTTTCGGAATTACGTACGGACAAAATTCTTGAAAACAGGATTGCCTCGAGTAAAACGGGATGTCCGGAATGTCTAGTAATTGCGTTATTGAAAATAATTTTTTTTTGAACGAAATTTTGTGAGCTTTCAGAAACGCTTTACCCAATCAGGTATATTTTATCACGTTTTCGAAATCCGAAAAACCGAGAGTGTACTACACTTGAAATTTGGTAGAAGAGGTAAGAAAAAGGGTGGGGGTAGTTTTGTCTAATCTAATGTGGACATTAACTTTTATCGCGTTTTGGAATTACAATTAAAGTTTAATTGTAAAATATCTTCTTTATAATTAAGAATGATCAGGAAAAAAAGAAGCTTAAAAAAATACTCTACAAAATTATCTCCATTTCAGTGGGAGAAAAATTGTCAAAATTGATTATTCCCTAGATTAGCCCAAAACTGTCAAAATAATTGATGTTTCACATCACGTAATTATCATATAAAATACATGCCATAATATTTACCATGTTATAAAAAGTTATTCTGAAATCGCAAGCTAACACTTCCATTTTATTTTCAGTATAGTTGTGGCCACATAGGGCAGGGTATTCCTCGTATTTAGTGATTTTTGGTACTGATTAAAAACAAGTCCATTGCTCACAAACGAACGTGTTATAATTGTTAAAATATAATAATGCGCTATAATTTGTTATAACATTAAAATAATGTTATATTATTTAATATTATAATGTGTTATAATTTAAAAGTAGAAAGATAAAAGTGACTGATGGACAGGTTCTATAGATACTAATAAACTTTGTACAGTATATCAAAGAACTTTTAAAAGTAAGGTTAAGGAGTAAGTGATATTTTTTGTCATAAAAATAAACTTCGAAGAGCCTCTTTGTGTTGCAAATTGACGAATGTCCAGTTACATGATCACCTGAATAACAGCGATGTAGAAGTGTTCAGCTTTCTCACGTAGCATACTACACATATTTGTAACTTCACAACCTTATGAACGTAACTGTCTTATTATAAAAACTAGCTGATACTTTAACATAGTGTGATCATACGTTTTCTTTATTTTTGCAGAAGAGTGGGCATGACTCATTTTGCAAAATTATTTTGACAAAGAACGGAAACATATTTCATTAATGAAATTGTAATGCGAACCTTCGCTTCGTTTATTCCAATCCACTTGTGTAATTTTAACACCTTGTAAATTGTATTTTATTGTAGAAAATAAATTGGAAACATTATTGTAATGAAAATTATGTTAAAGCACTAAAATGTTTTCATGTACAAAAATGATGGGTAATGGTTTGTTATACCTGTGGTGCAAAAACCTTATTGTTTTAATTTTTAATCATTGTTGTACACATAACTAATTGATGTATTCAAAGATATGTAATTTTGAAAATCTGACATTAAAAAACAGTATTTAATTGTAGTTCATTTTTTTAATTGCCTTTCCCGAAATAACCTTTAATAAAGTACTAGTGAATTTACAAATTACATCCACTAAAATGACCCCATCATTAAATTACTTTTTGAGGATCACAGTGAAGTTGGCAACCCTTTTTCTTGAAATTTTGAATATTGCTAGCAACTTATAATTCGTTCAGTTTTCGAAATAAAATAGCGAATTTGAATATATTTAATATCCTTCATTATTTTTATGCATAGTGAGTCAGTAACTATCAGTAATTTTGTTTAAATTGCCTGCAGGTTGACTATGGGATGGGTGCGCACAGAAGTCCATTGATGACCAAAGTTGCCAGATTAGGCAGAATTCTGCTTTTTGGGCAGGAAAACGGCTCTCGCGGGACAATTATTGACTACCCGGAATGTCGCACAATGGGCAAAAATGCATCAAAACATGTGCAGTTTTGAGCGGATTTTCCGATTGACGAAATTTTCAAAAAACAACCACGACTTTGACAGTGAGTTTGACTTTTTTAAAGTTTTTTTTTACTTATACATGATTTTTCAATAATAATTTGTTAATTCGTTCAAATTTACTTAGAGAAGTGAGTAATGTTAGTTTTGAGACCTTTGATTGGATGTGTTCTAAACGTCACAGCGTCTTTCTCGTGCACAACATGAGTATAAATGTATCACATTGGCAGTACTTGCAATTTTAGAACGCGCCATTTAAAATTAAGTTTAGCTACAATCTTCCAAAAACATCTCAATGTGATAAACAAAAAGATCTCTTTGAAAATAACTATTTATCCCTTACAGTATTTCTCCCATCTGCTTTACTCATGAGAATCATAACTAACTTTTAAATATTAAGTACTCATAACAAAAAGTTTAAGCTTTTATATAAATTATTAATTACAGTGTTTACAATCAAAATAATAAAACTAGTTTAAGTGTCGTTACCTAAAAAAACAAACTTCAAATAAATTTTTAAATGCAAATTCAAATTTCCCGCTTGAAAAGTTGAATTTTTCTTCTTGGCAGGCGAGGGAGGGGGCTCTTGCGCATCGTATCCGACTTCAGCCAATTTGCTTCAGACCACTTTGCATCACAGTATTAGCGGGAATTTTAAATCCAACCAGACACCAAAATTATCTCGTTACGAGACATTGAAACATATTTATCACGCATTTTGTAAAAATATTGCATATTGTACACCTTCATCGTGTTATTTTTGATTGGTTACCATTGGAAGTTGTCCCGTCATACCACTTTCAAAATGTTTCTTAACACTTCTAGCTCTCCGTGCAACATGGCGGCTAGCATCTGGTCTGGCTCTTCAAACGAAGTGCCCTTGTTGTCACGTGGTTCGTGACACAAATTGGTACAGCGCAGAACGAGCAAAAATAGGTGTGCCGAAGTAACTCACTCATTTCTTTCCACCATGTTGGGAGAATTTACAGCCATATAACGGCGGATGTTCGTTCGAAGCATCTGGGAACCCTGGCCTGAACGGTGCAAGTGCTGATTAAAGCAACATCCCGCAATTGTGCATGCCAACGTTCACAATTAGTAAATAGAAGAATGAAACGCCTTCAACTGTATAATAATTAATGTTTTAGTGTATTCTTTTCATGCTATTAAATTACATTTGTTTATCATTTTCAAGTAATTGTGAAAATATACTGAGGAAAGATTGTGTTACCGGGATCCAATTGTCTCCCAAAATGTGGTAGTATACCACTTTAAGTACGTAAGAGTTTTCACAAAAAACCCTTAATAATTGTATTATTTTTAAAATTTTATTATTTCCATCATTACTGTTATTTTATATTGCTTATTTCTGTGAGATTTTTAACCCCAGAACTGCACACTGGGTAACGCTTATCTGATGTGACAATGGGAATTCATCTGTATTGTTGTCTGACATGATTTCAACATATATATTTGTGATCATTCTGTTTAAATCTAAAGAAAGATTATACGTTAAGAAATATGATATATTTTACTTTTTAAATTTATGTTGTGTTTTTTCTTGTTTTAATGCATTCTTAAATTGAATTAAATCAATGAAATTAAAATATAATAACACATTCTTTAATCATACATAATTTTCTGAATCTTTTGTAATAATAACAATCTATGGGTTTTGTGGCCCCCAAGTGTGCAGTTTATGTAACAAAAATATGCGTGTTGTTACAGGGTTAGACAGATATTGCAGGACAATAAGAATTGAAATTCAAAAAGAATATCAGAATATTGTTTAAACACACTATAACAGAGTTAGAGATGAAAGTGCAGCTTTAATACCTTCCAGATTCAATTTGGGAAATTCTGAAATTATTTTTAAACCCCTCGCAATGGTTGATGGAATTGTCTGTGCATTAATGAATAATCAAGCTTCATTGATAATATATGTATTAAAAAGTGTTTTAACTTAATATTAATATAAAACCAAAATAATCATTATTCCTTTCAGTGATGACACATTTTTCATGCAGGTGAAGAAGATTGAACAATTTACAAGTATCAAAATTAGCCCATAGATCCGATGAGGCATTTCCAATTGCACTCAAATATGGCATTTCCCATTGCACTCAAGGATCAAGTTTTCAGAATACGTACTTCATAATTCATACTAGTACTTTTGAATTCACAATAATCATTTTGTTAAAATATCTTATTTGTGGAAATTGTCATTTTTAATTTTGTTTATTTCTTAATGTGGTATTACAATGCAGTATATTATGAGTATAACACAATTGTAATTTTTGCAGCTATAAAGTTACAAAAATATATAAGTATATTAATGTACATGGAATGAGCTTACTCAAAAATATGTCAAAAAGACCATGGTTAAAGCTCATCACAAAAGAGCAATTAAGAAAAAATATTAAATTAAAAAAAAGTTTCACAAGCAATGGGCTTGTTTGTAGATTCTCCAAAGCAAGATAATATTATTAATTAGCAATATCCATGCAAAATTAAAAACTAGTTTTTTTTATTATACTTCTTCTCCATGCACCTTGAATTGTAAAATTTTTATTGACTCCATTTTTTCTCATTGTACAATATTACCATACATCGTAAAAAATATTTCATAATTACCCTTGTGGTAATTTTATGCATTTGCATTTACCTTCATGTTCAGCTTTAATTTACATTATATTATAAATCCAATATTTTATTCCAAAATACTTAAATTTCATTTTGCAACATAAATTTTTACTATTAAAATGATTTCTTTGTTGCTGTCTGTGACTTTCAACCAAATATCTATTTATTTATAGCAAATCTTCACGAGCTACTAAGCTTGAACTGATATTTCTATTTAACTTGGCAGTTTTGTTAGAGTAATGGTGGGAATACTGCCTGAAATTTTTTTGACATTCCTGCAGTTCCTGCAAAAATATTATCAATTGGGAAAAAAATAAAGATAGCTCATGAATAATTGTTATTAGTATATACCTACGCAAAAACAGTGTTATTTAATTAAAAACGATTTATCAAATCATTTTTCAACTTGCAATACATATAAAACAACCTCAAGAATACCATACAAGAATAGTGTGGTTATAGGGTATTCTGTGGTAAAGTGATATATTGGACCTATGGACATAAAAACCCTCTTTAACTGCATATTCTTTGTCATACGAGTATACTACATGCTGGGCTAGGCCAGAATATAAATTTACCTTCAACAAAACATTTTACATCAAACATTCAAGAAGTAACAATATCATCAACAGCTCAAACAATAAGTTCTTCAACCAACTCAACCTCATACAAGGAGAGCATCAACTGATGTCATTGCAGTGCCGGGAGGTCCTAGGTTCAAGTTCCGACGGTGACACTAGCTTTTCAGCTAGGTTGAATTCAGTCGCTGGCTGGAGGAGAATTCTAGCGGCCGCACAATGGGACCAGAAAGGGGAAAAGTTGGCATAAAGTATTTTTAAGTGGTTTTCGGAATTTTGGGGAATAAAAAAACATTTTATAATTAAATAATGAGTTATTTAATTGTTTAACCCTTAAATATTTAATTATATTGTCTCAGAATCTGAACTTTCATCATGTAGCTCTTCTCCAAAAAGTGAATTTGTACTTAAAGTCATTAATATTGGTGTAACTTCTGGTTCAAATGCCTTTGGGATAATTTCTCTCTCCCATCTGAAATCAGTGGGTCAGATGAAATTAACAGAGAAGCACTTCTTTGATAGTTTGCTCTCTGGATATTTTTCAGATGAAAATTTTGTTATATTTATTTTTACATTTTGTTACTGGCGTTTTTTGATTTTTCATTAATTGTCTTAATTGCCCGTACGGTTTGTAATATTTTAAATATATTTATGATTTCAGTGTGGACTCCTGTTATTTCCACTGATTTTTTGTATTTAAAAAAAGCCTACCAATGTTACTAACATTACTTCTCCGTACCCTTGCTTAGGTTTGTCGATATGTAATGACATGTGCGTCTTCAATTTCATCTGTATATGTTTTTTCGTGCCTGCAAACCCCCCCCCCCATCTTATGAACCATTGAGAGGAAGCTTGTAAGAAATATATAAAATATTCTAAGATTCTACTCCAAGCATGGAGTACCGAAAGTCAAACTCCAAATTCTCTCTTTGACTGAAGCCCTTAAAGCTTTATCAATATCATTAAAGTCTTTGGACGTCAGTTCACACATTTCTTCTTCTTCTTCAAGCAGAACTTTCGTTCCGTTGCGTCTTATTATTGGTCCATCCATCTTCTCTTCGGTCTTCCTATGTTCCTTTTTCCTCTTGGCTTGTATTTCAGAATCTGTTTTGGCATTCGCGTGTTTTCCATTCTGTCTATGTGGTCTCTTCATGCTTTCCTACTCTCTCAACTTGAATCAGTGAAAAGCCACTGATTGATAGTGACTATTCACTGATTGTAGTAGTTAAAATCCGACCACTGACAATCAGTGAACTGAACTGAATGAATCAGTGAAAATCGGGACCACTTTTTGAATCAGTGAAACTTCACTGCTTGAATCAGTGAAACTTCACTGCTTGAATCAGTGAAACTTCACTGCTTGAATCAGTGAAACTACACTGTTTGAATCAGTGAAATCTGTGGCAACTAATTGAACCAGTGGAGTAAATAGCTGTTGCAATCAGTGAAAGCAAGGCCTCCCTTATTTGAATCAGTGAAATATCGCATTGCTATCCCAGCAGTGGCGGCTCGCGCTTAGGTTGCACAACCCCCAGAAAATGAAAAAGATCTCATAATATCTTAGGAATATACATTTTCCTTTTAAAACATTCATTATTCAAGATATTGCAGCAATAGCAATGTATATGAAATCATTTTGAAACGAAAGGGCGTCCAAATGGCGCTCTCTCCGGTGTCTGGTGCCTTGTCAGGAATTGCACCACGCTCTTGGCTCTATTAATGAAGTTATTGTTTTTACTCCTTAGTCCTTGGATTTAACACGGGGAAGATAGAGCTTTTTGGTTGAGCAACCACACAACTGGCGCGTTGCGGAGATACTGCCTTTTTAAGAGAGATAGGTGAATACAAGTCTTTATTTAAACCAATGAAAAACATACAACAGAAGAAAACCGATGTTCAGGAACTTTTCAAAACTCACTACGGAGAAAAATTGGCCTGCAGTTAACACACTTTATTTTATGTACATATTATTGACAATTTTGGTGACTACAACAAATTATGAAAAGAAAGTTGGGAAGAAAGTAGTGAAAGAATTATAATCCTCTTATAATTTAAATGTGTATAAATACATTTCAATGGATTTTTATGTGAATTTTACAATAAAAATAAATAGAGAACATTAAATCTGTCAAAATTTTTAAAGTAAAAATACAAATAAACATTTGATATTATTACAAGTATTTGGCAAGTTTAAGGGCAACTTAATCAGCTTCCTCTGCTAATTATAATTTTCATAATTAAAATCAGCAGCATTGCCAAGCTTAAAATTGGAAATGTTAACAGCACTGCATGCCTTTGTTTCTATGTACATATATATGTATACACATGTATATATACACATTAACCAGAAGGCAGGAGCGGCAGATGGACAAAGCACAACAACATTGGGACAACGCCGTCACAGAGGAGCTGTTCCGCCTATTGACAGA
>BLKR01016374.1:0-29489 GCA_011170035.1 Teleogryllus occipitalis | reverse complement strand
TACGGATGATAAACTAGTAGTAATAACTTCGAAGTATGTAGGTTAAGAAGTGGTAACTATAAGACATCTTAAAAATAAATTATTATTTTTTCGTTTTATCGAGAAAGACTTTTATTTTCTCAAAGAAGAATCGATCGACGACAAGTTGATGGATTCGAAACCATGACGCCCTGACGATTGAGACGTTACATTAGGTTAATTGAGTTGTTCCGGAGGCGTCAACTGCTGAAGTCATTAGTTCTGTAAATGTTGTACAGGTTTTCGGGAGGTGGTGGTGACCTTCCGCAGCTAGATGATGAGATCCGGCACCGACCTACCCGTCGGAATAACGGGGTTTTCCTCAACGAGATATCTCCCTCCAACGTGAAACCACCTCCGCCGGGACAAGCTTTAAGCTCCCAAACAGTCTCCCGGCATGTGTCGTAGTGTAGTGCATGCAAGTGTGTGTGTGTGTGTGTGTGAGAGAGAGAGTGTGTGTAAGTATGGAATGACGATAGTACAAGTAAGATGAAAAAATCGCGCGCGGTTCGTGGCCCGCTCGTTAGGGTACTGCTCAGGCATTCACCTGGTATTAATTGGAGAAATCACGGAAAACTATCGATCAGAGCAGCCGGCCGCTAAAATTCTTCTCGACACAGCGAGTGAATTTGACCTCGCTCTCTAGCTAATACCAAGAATCCTTCCACCGTTTGGACTGGAACCGTAGGACCTCCCGCAGAGGCACTGTGACATCAATTGATGCCCTGAACCACCGTTGTCGGTTTGGGTGGGCGGTGGTCAGCCGCCTTCATGGCGGCAGCAGCAGAGCGATTCACGGAGATGATAAGAGTAGTGGAATACGCGCGGGCGCGAACGAGACTCCTTATCTGATCCCCTACTGCATCGTGCGCCTTCCGGTCGGACACACGCGACAGCTTCCGGTTTTATTTATTTTACGTCAAAAAAAACAGTTAAAAACTGCGTATGACGTGCTATGGGGAAAAGTGAATTGTGTGCACATTTTCAAAATTCTGTGATCCCTACACTAAGTCATATACTACTTAAATTTTGAATTTTGAAAGGGAGAAAAAAAAACAAAAAAACTCCCATGTAATAAAATCTATTTTCAAGGATAAATAAGCAATAAATTTTGAATTTTGAAAGGGAGAAAAAAAAACAAAAAAAAAACTCCCATGTAATAAAATCTATTTTCAAGGATAAATAAGCAATAAATTTTGGCTCTTATTACTTCCTGCCGCGACAACATGGAAACGATAATTTGAATAATTGTATTTCCCACTGAATTCTAGAAGACGTGCACAGAAAATGAAGTTACATTTATGTCCAGAAGCAAAACAAGGGGCCATCTCAGCATTTGCTCAATGGATCAGGGAAACTGGACGAAAAACCTGATCGAGATGGGGGTCATTGACCCGGAAGCTGTGTTACAATAGTTGTTACAGGTTGTTTATACTCAGTTATACAGTCCAAATGATAATTAATACATTATGTATCATTGTTAAAATTAATGTTACTTTTCTTGTGATGATCAGTATAGTCTCTAATTGTATAGAAACAGTTATGCAGCAGAAACGATTTCACTTGAGATTTAAACTTTTCTATTGAATTTAATCGTTTAATGTCATCTGGCAAAGTGTTGTAAAATAATGTACATGTATTGTATGTAAATTTTTTGTAATGAGCTGTTGATACTGTCACCTGATGAATATGATTTCTACGTCGAGTGTTAGAGTAATAGACATCGGCATTTTCTGAAAATATATTCCCGCCCTTAAGCAAGTCATTTTTTACAAAAACCACTGATTCGTAAATAAAAAGACACGGTAATGGTAGAATTCCTAGATTAATGAAGATAGGCTTACAAGAATCACGTGGGTGGGATTTGGTTATTATTCGTACAATTGGTTTTTGTAATCTAAAAGTCTGGGAGCTATAAGATGTATTTCCCCAGAATATTATGCCATATCTCAGGCGGGAATGAACATTCGCGAAGTATACACAACGAGCAGTATGAAGGCTGACTGAATTTGCAAGAATTCTGAACGCGTAGCATAATGAACTTAATTCTGTGTTCAATTCATTTAAGTGGACGTTCCATTTAAGGTTTGACTGAATTGAGAGACCGAAAAATTTTGTTGCCTTAACATCAGTCAATGTTACACTGTTCATTTTCAATGGAGCACAGAATTGTTTATTTGAAATGGAAAACTGCATTAAAACCGTTTTCTTTTCGTTTACTATTAACTTGTTATTTCGGAACCAATTTGAAACATCTGACATTGTACTATTTACGGTTTCTTTATTGCAAAGGATGTTCGTATCATCCGCAAAGAGAACCGTTCTTCCGTTTCGAATCGTCGAGGGCATATCGTTTACGTAAAGTAGGAACAGAATAGGGCCTAAAATCGATCCTTGAGGAACTCCACATGCAACGGGCAAAGAGTCGGAAAGGTGCGTACGTAATGTTCCATCATTCCAGTAAGGTATTTCAACTTTCTGAGATCGTTGTTTAAGGTACGAACATAACCAATCTAGAGCAATACCACGGATTCCATATGAAGGTAATTTTGAAAGTAAAATGTCATGATCAATGATGTCAAAAGCTTTTGAGAGATCTAAAAATAATCCAATAGGTGCCTCGTTTTGATCTAATGATGAGGCGACATCTTTAAGAAAAGAAAATATAGCTGTTTCCGTTGATTTTGATTTTCTAAATCCATGTTGGCAATCTGAAAGCGCGTCGTGTTTAGTGAGAAAGGTTTCCATTCGTACGTAAAAAAGTCTCTCTAATATTTTTGAAAAAACTGATAGAAGAGAAATGGGCCGATAATTTTGAATTTCATTTTTGTTGCCTTTTTTGAAGAGCGGCTTAATTTTAGCTGTTTTGAAAATATCTGGAAACGTTCCAGTGCATAAAGATGCATTAAATATGTGAGTTAACGGGTGTATAATGGCATACGCACAAGTCTTTAACAAAGAATCTGGGAATTCATCTAAACCGGACGAATATTTATTTTTTAGTTTACCGATTATTTTGAGAATTTCATAGGAAGAAGTTTCGGAAACGAACATTGTGTCTAAAATTTTGGGTGAACTGTCTGTTTTTGAATTTTGTGCCTGAAGACCCTTAGTGAGATCGGCAGCAATTCTCGAAAAGTATTGGTTAAAGAGACTAGCCACTGTTGCCGGATCGTTTGCATTTATATCGTTATATTTTAAAACAACATTCTCTACGGGTTTTCTAGTTGATTTGGTAGTATTTTTTATTATATTCCACATTGCTTTTGTTTTATTATTTGAGTTCAAAATATCCTGATCGTTTTTCATGATTTTAGCCTGCCTTATGACTTTTCGTAACAATGTTTTGTATTTTTTAAAGTAGATAAGGAAATCTTGAGATATGTCATGACGTTTAGAAATGAAAGAATGTTTTTACAAGATGTCCTAATCCCTTGTGTTATCCAAGAATTGTTTTTCCGTGAAATATTTAATTTTCGTTTTTGAAGAGGAAAGCAAGTGTTAAAATGAATTGAAAGAGTTGAAAAAAAAAGAATTATATTTGTCGTTTGTATCAACAGTATTATAAACCGCTTCCCATGACTCCTGCATCAAGTAATCAATGAATAATTTAATTTTACTTTTAGTAAACAATCTAGTCATACGTGTATTATTTATTGTGTCAGTGATCGCATTTCTTATAATGGTAAGAATTTGTGCATCGTGGTCACTGTATCCCAAATCTTTGGTTTCAACTTCATATCGAGTAGTAGTTTTGTTAATTATAATTTGATCAATTGCCTTCATCGAATGTTGTGTGATCCGTGTAGGTATATTAATTGTAATGTCTAAATTGAAGGAATTAATTAAATTGAGAAACTTTTCTTTCTCGCAAGATTCGACCAGAAAATCAATGTTAAAATCTCCGCATACAACAATGGATTCAAAAGAGCGATTGCTGACTTTGTTAAGTGTTATCTCCAGGTTTTCTAAGAACAAAATATAATCTGCAGTTCTCTTTGTTGAAGGTCTGGAAATGCAAAGTATTATCACTTTTAGTGAAGTAAGATGTACAACATAATCCACTGTATCAGACAACAATATCAGATAACATCCACTGTATCAGACAAGTTATAGAGAAACATAAAAGCAGAAATATGAATATTTATGTAACCTTTATAGATCTCCAGAAAGCATACAATAGTGTCCCAAGAAAAAAGATATGGGAAGCAATGAGAAAGGTTGATTTAAAAGAAAAGTGGATCAATCTGGTTAAAAAAACTTTACAAAAACACCGAAGCCCAAATAAAAATTGGAGATAAGTTAACGGGAAGCTTTCTGATAAACAAGGGTCTAAAACAAGGATGTGGGTTATCTCCCATTTTGTTCAATATCTACCTAGAACAAGCCCTCTATAACTGGTACAGAAAATGTTCTGGCATGGGAATAAAAATTGGAGACGAAACCTTTCACTCCCTTCTATTTGCTGATGACCAGGTAATCTTTGACCAAGATGAAGAGGATATGGTGTACATGCTAAGAAAGCTAATAGAAGAATACAATAAATGGGGATTAGAAATAAATTTTAATAAAATCGAATGTATGTGCATTGGACAAGGAATAACAGATATAGACGTGAATGGTAACAAAATTAAAAGCTGTAACACCTTCAAATATCTTGGATCTTTAATAAACAACTCGGGTACATGTGCTGCAGATATAAACTCGAGAATAATTATGGGGAAGAAAGCAACCAAAGCTTTACACGGCATATTATGGAATAACAATATCCGCCAAGACGTCAAAAGAAGGATATGCCATTGTGTGGTAGAAAATATAGTACTATATGGAGCAGAAATGTGGCCACAAACACAAAAAATAAGAGATAAGATAAGGACAGTGGAAATGGACTACATGAGACGATGCCTACAACTTACTCGCAAGGACAGAGTGCGAAATGAAGAAATATGGAGAAGGATGAATATAATTTGTTCTATTACGAAGACCTTGGAAAATAGAGCACTACAGTGGTATGGACGTGTTCAGAGAATGTCATAAAACAGATGGCCACACAAGATCTTAAAATGGCAACCACCTGAGAGACGGAAAAGAGGAAGACCAGTTTTAGAATGGGAAAAATACATTCAGGAAGCTATGAAGGATAGAGGCCTCAAACCACGAGATTGGGAGGATCGAGAGTTGTGGAGGGTGAAAACGGCAAGCTCCTAAGGGGAAAATGCCGAAGAAGAAGAAGAAGAAGATGTACAACAGAAATTTCGAAAATATTTTCAATGGAATACACATTTAATTCCGCCAAGGGGATAGAATCAATATTATTTCTAACGTAAATACAGGAACCCCCATACGTAGGACCTTTATGCGATTCTCTCTCTCTCTGCCATAAAAGCCTGCGAGGTAAAAGTTTGGAATTTGGAAAATGCTAAGTTTATTAGGAGATAACCAATGTTCTGTAAAGCAAAGAACGTCCGTTTGATTTAGATCGCTCTGTAGAGCTGCCCCGATAAACTCAGTTTTATTTGAAAGGGATTGAACATTATGGTGAAGAATGTTTATTTTTTGCAAGTACCTACACGAATGTTTTTTGTGCTGCATCTGACTGTAGTTGCTATATATTTACTCCATTTTTACCTCGAGTGCGTGGTCGAAGGTTGTAGTGTGTCCCGGCAGTGACAGGTTGTGAGGAAGATGATGCATCAGATGTAGACGAATTGGTAGTGGGAATGGGAGAAACGGGAGTAGGTTCAGAGGAAGAGGCAACAGGGTTCGAAATAAGGGTGGGGGGTGGAGAACGTAAGGAAGGTGAAAGGGATGGATTTTTGGCAGGAGACTGCGTAGGACTGGAGTTGATGATGTATTGTGCAAGCTTGTTACCGACTGCATGTTTTCCAGCAAGGTTCATGTGAAGACCATGCCGGGTGAAGTGTTTTGCTGAGAGGAAATTAATTTCAAAAAGTGTGACATTTGTTTCTCTCAGCTGCAGTTTCAATTGTTGGTTTGCGTGCTTAATCTCGCTGCATAGTGTTGGTCTGTTGTACCAGAAGGGCAGAGTCGAGACTACAATGTTAGTATTTTGGGCGGCACATTGTAATTTGTTAACATGTTGTTCAGGTGTAAAGTTACCGCCCAAGTTAATGTCATTCTGCCCTCCTATGATAATGACTGTGTCCTGATTGGTCATTGTTTTCGTGTGGGTGTCCAATTCTGCAGTCACATCTGCAAACCTCCCGTTAGGTTTAAAAATAGATGAGACTGAGAAATTGGAGGGTAACTTCCTACTGAGAATGGAGGAAATATGGCGGCCATGACTGTCAGCTAAAATAAGTACCTGTTTTTTAGGCTCAGTAGGAATGTCTTTGTTTTCAAGTGAGCTAGGATGCGCAGCTTTACGTGCTTTGGTTTTGACGCGCTTCCTAGCCTGTTTGCGTTGGTTTGTGCATGTATTTGTCGATGGTAGATAAGGGTGGTGAGGATCAGGAAGGCGAGGAAAATCTGTTTCATAATCTAAAACACTAAATTTGTTTTGAGTTGTGACTGGATGCGGTGTCTGTGTCTTTTGTACAGTCACGGGTGTACGGTTGGTATTATTCGCAGTGTTGCCGACTTGTACCCAACCGTCTGTGTGGAGAACGACCTCTTCCAACCTTCGGATATGTTGATCTAAATTATTGTTTACGTGTGTGAAGGCTTTCAGAAGGCCGGCTTTGAGAGTGTAGAGAGTAAAGAGAGTAGAACGAACAGTAGCCATGTCACGGATGCGTTTTAATGTACGTGATAAAAATTGAAATAAATACAAGAAAACCCAGTTAAGAGCAACAAAAACCTAGCTTTGTATTTTAAAAGTGTTAAATTGATGTGTATTAAATAAATTAGAAATCAAGATTCAATACAAGAACTAGAAGGTATGCTACACACAATTCTAATGGAGCTGGTACTTACGAAACTTTGACTGGTACTTACGAACTTTGTCTGCGCTACACAGTCCGGAACGCGCCTATTCAACTTCTCAGCATACAGGACCTAAAAAATCGCAATTAAAATGATTCACAGTTGCTGCAGAGTAGCATAAGAATCGAAGAAAAAGAGATTTTATGGTAGGGCACATCGAAAGAGACCCTTTAATTCTCCTCTGCGTAGTCGTAAAACGAACAGTTCTTGCTGAAATCTGCCTAAACGAGTTTCCACATCTGGCAAATAAACTAATTTAATCTGATTATTCCAACGGGGAAGTCCTCTTTTCAATGAAATTAACTGAATCACTTCGTGGACAACAGTCAAATAACGTCGATGCATGACAAAAGTAATACGTCTCGAAAATTAACATTTTACATAAGAATGATTTCTGCCTAAGGAAACCTGTTTATTTCGAGCAAATCGCAATGTTTTACTCTCCAAATCAGCTTCTTTGATAACTATCTTTATGAAGAGTTTACAACTAAAAATTCACAGCATATTTCGTCTCACATGCTTCGGAGTCTCTCGTATAACTTAATTTCTTATTCTCGTGAGTCTGAGCTAGATATTCGGTTTTACCCATGGTATCCTTTGACGTTATCTCGGTGATTATATCATTGTTCTAGGTGTAGGGATCCAGTTCCTCAATTACACACACACACACACACACACAGATTGCACATACAGTTATATGTAAAGGCGAGAGATTATGGAAGTATTAGAGTTGAGCTGTAAAATAGGAGGCTCATAAAATTATCTGCCCCCGTCACGAACACATTCGAAACGTTCTTGCCTTACACGGGTCTCGAACACACAGCATTAGGGTCCGCGTACTTGGGCTCACCTGCACTAGCCCCTGAACCTTGTTGCCGAATGGCTCGACTAGCCTCCCCTCCCACAAGTATTCTCAGTTATACCCAACTGTTTAGTTCAAGGGACGCGCGAACGGTTGCGATTTTGGTAGACTGGAGAATCACGAAAACACTTCACAAGTATTGCCTACCACTGTCAAAAGTTAATTGAACAAAGACTGAAATGAGCGCGGTATATGAAATTAAGAGCCTAAGAACATTGTAAATATTATTATATGTAAACATTGGATTTTTTTTAGAGAACTACTAAATCTGGATATAAGTAATTAACAAACACAAAAACCCTGTGACTGCATTTGCAACTTTTATTACTGCAAGTGACGATTAACTATATTTGGTGTAATTCATATTCAAAGAGATACCCGTTTTCATAATTATGTCCGTTCAACGAAATGGTACCAAATCAAGAAGTAAAAACGAAATTTTAAAATGCTTCTTTCAAATTAAAAAAAATAAAGAGAGAAACTGTAAAGTATTAAACGAAATTTTGATGAAATGAAAATTGTACTAAAAAGTAGAAAATAAATTTATTTAAATATGAAAACTAGAAGTGTTTCAAAATGACATACTTTCGCGTACTAATTATATTTCCTAATCTCTTTAGTCTGGATTAGCTTTACCGATTTTTCCCGCCCTCTTGCCGACGCATAAAATACTTTTTTTGCACATTCTCTAAATTTTTCAATTTCCTAATTGAGGGTTTCAAATGTGACTTTGAGAATATTATAGAAAAGTAAAGCGTGGCTTGCAAATTTTCATTCAAAATCATGGAGTCGTTTTGGGCAAAATATCGTTTGAGCATGTTTAAAAATGCATAAATTTGAACTAATTTTCACGAAAACTTATGGAATTTCGAGAAACTTCATAAGAAATAATTTAAAATATTTGTACCCATAAATCCATTAATGTACAAATAAAGCCCGAAATGTAAACTACGTGAGAGTTGCATAAAATATTTCTGTAATTTTTAATAATAATAATAATAATAATAATAATAATAATAATATAAATTATTATTATTATCGAAGGATAAATCAAAATGGCGTTCATGTCAAATTATTCAGTGCATTTAGCACTATCCGTTCAAAAAGGTTAAAGAAAAAATATGGAACCGTTTATGAGAAAATCTTTTTTTTAACATTATCTACAGTTCATTCAGAATTGAGCGAATAAATACTCTTATTTTCAAAAACTGAGACCTGCGCCTTCTTTTTAAGCATCCTTATATCTATCCGAGATGAAAAAATAAAGAATTTGAAACCGTTTTTGAAAAAAAATTACTTACTTCAAACAAAAAATCGATGAAAAATACTTGTTTTTCAAAAAATTGTACTGACCTTATTTAAAGATCTAATTTTTTAGAATAGATTATATTAAAAAACATAGGCGCTTACCAAATGGTCTAGTATCACATTTTGTATATCTGCTACTTTGGTACATAATGATCTACGGAATTGCTTCTGAAGATGCACATAGGAGACTAAAAACCACACATTTTTCTGTTCATTTTAAAAGAGTATATATCAATGATACTGCAATCACTACCTTATATTTTAATGGAAAGAACATTGTTATCTTTCATAAACTAGTGATGCTAAAATATCACATACTTTCTCGCACGTAGTTTCACGCGAAATTACGCGAAAAGTCCTCAAATTTTCGAAAAATCTTATTTCAAAATCCATCTTTAAGGGATAGATTTCATTAAGATAAAAAATATCTATCTTTGTAATTTTTGTTGTATGAAGACGCCGAAAAAAGTTTGAATTTTTGCAGGTTTCGAAAAATCAAATTTTTTATCAAAAATTCATCAAAAATGAGGCCTGCATTATTCTCCTAAATGTCTTTTGCACTATCCAACAATAAACTTTGATCAAAAACGATGGAGCCATTTTTTTAAATTTTGGATAATCTCCCAGGGGCTACAAAATTACCCTCCTAAATTAAAATATCGGTTTCAAATTCAAGGGATCGCGACATCAGCCAGATCGATGGGGAAATATCGATTTTCGGTTGAACGATTTAGCAGCTAGCATTGTTCTCAGACGGACAGATGGACGGACAGACGTTTTGCCGTCATTCGATTTTTTTAATATCAAAGACCCACAAAACACGGATTCTTGTTACACCATGTGTTAGACATCTTTTTTTTCTAAATTTAGCAACTTGATTTATCCAATTTTTCGTTACCGAGGCCCTGTAATAAGAGTGTTTCTTCCAATTCGCCTTTTTTCGCGCAACGTTACATAACTTTCTCTTTTCTGCGTAAGCGGTAGCGAGAAAGCAACTAGAGGTGCTACAGAATGGCACAGACTTTCTCCAAGTAATGTTTACTAATTTCCTTAGTGCGGACAGGTACTATACAGTCTTGCCCTTTCTTCTTGCCTGCTACCATCTATCACCGCGAAAAGTACATTTTCTTTGAAATTTTCTCAACTTTTCGGTTTCCAAATAGTAGAACCGAAATATTATTTTAAGAATATTAAAGAAGGCTAAAAACTTTGCCCTAAATAGCAATTTTCATTAAAAAATGTGGATCCATCTTTAAGAAAATGACGTTAAGTTTTACTGTAAATGCGAAATTTGAAGCTCTTTTTCACAGGAATCTATTGAGTCTTCGGAAAACTTCATTGAAGTAATTTAAAGAACTTCCACTCACAAATCCAATAATGTATACAAATCCATTGGCATGTGCATATTGACGACGTGAGAAATATTGAAAACAAATTACATTTGTGTATTTAAAAAAAATAAAAGAATACTCCAAATGAACTTTACGGCATATTAAACAGTGCATTTATCTCTGTTCATTGGAAAAGTTTGATGAAAAACTTTGGAGCTATTTCTGCAAAAATGGCGTTTGGGTATTTCTGAAAATGCGAAATGTTTAGTTCATTTTCATAGAAAACTATTAAGAATTCAACAAAACTTTATATGATATTATTTAAAGTACATCTACTTATTAATAAAATAATGTGAAGAAATTGCCGCTATTGTAAATATTAATGACGCGAGAGACAAGTCAAAAAATCACTTTGGTAAGTTTTGAAAAACAGAAGAATAGCAAAATTGCGTTTATGTCATCGCATAGCACGGCATCGCTTGGCACTACCCTACCAAAAATTTAAAGAAAAACTTTGGAGTCGTTTTTGAAAAAATCTTGATTTTGTTATTTTTTAAATTTGAAAATATTGCGCACATTATTGCACGAATACTACTATAATTTCCAAAAATTTACAAGACCTTAATGAAATAACGATTCATGGACAACAAATTTCATTTGAAGGAAAAATCTCTATCTTCAATTTTGTAATTGTAGGAAGACGCCGAAAAAAATTCAAACTTTTGCAATTTTCGAAAGTTCAGAGTTAACCGTGATAATCGGACCACTGCCACATTTATAAATGGATTTTACTCTATTCTTACAAGAAATTTTAAGAAAAAATTTGGAGCCGTTTTTGAAAAAATTTGGAAAAAGACCGGGGGCTTCATGGAATGTACCCCCAATTTTTAAAGAATGTTTTTCAAATTTCAAAGCTTCAACTAGAGCTTGTTGGATAGGGGTTTCTTCAATTTTGAAAAAATGCTTTTCATGGTTTAGGCGCTAGCAGTGTTGACAGACTAGGTTGACTGTCTGGTCGGACAGATAGACAGACAGACAGACAGACGGACGGACGTTTTGCTTCCAATTGTTTTTACGGCATCAACGACCCACAAAACAGGGATTCTGGCTACACCACGTGTTATAGGATTTTTTCTCTTAATTTAGCAACCGATTTTATGTACTATTTCGTTACCAGAGACCGGGATTGATTTTTTTCCGCCAAAAATCCGTCGTTTTTTCGCACAGCATTACATAACTTTCTCTATATTACGCATACTACGCCGTATATACGGACGTATACGAGCGAGTAAAAATCACAAGTGTTTGCAAATTTAGGGTTTATGTTTGAAACACAATATTCAAAATTGGCTATGTTATGTTCTTTTTACGACTTAATCCAATTCTCCCTACATCTTTGCAAAGTTTCATGTTATATTATTCAAGAAATATTCCTACTTTACCGATTTTTATTCATTAACTCGCCTGGTGTGAAAAAATCATGAGTTATTTTATGCGTTTCGCGAGACGTTCGATTTCAGACATTAAAAATACCTTCACTAATCATAATCGTTTAACTATGAACCATTTGGAATAATGAAAGCAAAATATAGCTTCATCATTCTATTTAAAGGTGTCAAGCAGGTGCGTTTATTCCGTGGAAGCAAGGGATGAGCACGTAAGTATTATTGTCACCAATAGATAGGGTGGAGTACGCCTGTAAAACTCTTTGGAAGCACTGAGCTGACTGCATCCAGCGTCTCATAGGGAATGCTATGATCAGATATGCTGGCGCGTGTGGTGAGCGCGCGCATTCAATCCTGTTCGCCTTTGGAAGCATTCGGCCAGGTGCATACGGCGCGGCGGCGTGACTCACTGCGCGCGTGTGGTGAACCCCGCATGTTCGGTGTTTAAATTATCCATTTGTCGCCTTATCCATGTGAATAATTAAAAATCTACCATTTAAAATGTAATTGCTTCCCTACAAAAAAAATGGTGGCCACTGGTGTCAAGTTATGTATTTCTAGATGTGTATCTCAAAACAACTTACTCCTTAGCAATACCTCTTTAGAAAAATCAAATTCTGCAACCTGCGATGGAACTTCTGCAGTAAAATCACAAAACGAACATAGAATTTCACATTTATAAAAAGATTCCATCAAACATACTTCAAATAGTCACGTACGTTAAATATTTAACAAAATGTATTTAACTAGATATTTAGAGACAATTCGTGGTTTATAAATTTATTCATTTTTCAACCTTGTTTTTAAATTTCGTGCCCAAATATCTTGGTAGAAATGAGGCTTTCGGAATATCGTAAAGAATTGTTGAGCAGACGATGTCTGCGAAGGCTCATCACTGGTTAACATCATTGGTACCGGAACCAATAAATTAAAAGCAATGAAAAAATACTGGAATGAAAATCATAAATTTGAATTAAAATACAAATTAATGAGCGAAACATTTAGGAGAGGTGGTACGGAATCCATGTGTGATTTTGCGACGCGGGAAATTGCGGCATTTAAAGCATGTGAAGAGAGGGTGGATATGGGTGAAATTATGAGAATAATAATTCGTCAATTACCTACAAATATCCAAAATCTTCAATGGAATTCCATGCCGGAAAATTCTAAAGATTTGATCGAAATATTGAGTCGATTTGACCAAGCATTAGGCGGGTAGAATACTAGATTAGATAACAATGGATTTAACAACGTGAAAGTCAACACAAATGGAGTGGGAAAAAGTATAGACAGTAATGGAAATCAGAGGAATTATTACCCAGAAGGGAAGGATGAAAAGAATAATAATATGAAAACGGAAAATAAGAGAATATGAGGTAATTTTCCAAAGAAATTTAATGAAGATAAAAGACATGATCATGTTGAAATTAAAGTAATAGAACAGGAAAACTGAGGAAGTTCGGAATAGATAGGCGGGATATTTCGAACGAAGACGTAGGCGAAGTAATGGAAATTACCGCTATGGAAAGCATCGAAGTGTCGGAGGAAGATTTATTAAGGGAAGACGAGAATAAACGGGCGGAGCAAAGCACGTGTTTAATTTTTAAGGGTATTTATAAAAATATAGCAGTAGATGTATTGATACAGGGGCGAACATGTGTGCAAGATCGCAAGAATTATATTACCGAGTAAAGAAAAACGGCAAACGGCAAAAGGAATTACCCACCAGAAAGCTGGATATTCGTGTAGCTAATGGCAGGCGTATCGAAACGAGAAGCCGGCAAATTTGGGTGGAATTAGAGGTTCAATGGGTGACGATACAGTTTCCGGCAATAGTTGTGAAAGGTTTGATTCGTCCAATCATTCTGGGCATTGATGGACTAAAGATATGTGACGCCAAAGTCGATGTAAGTAACAGGAGAATATTGTTACGAGGAGACAAAGGGCAACAGCATTGTTTAGGGATCAGAGAACAGGAGGATGAAATCAGGTGTATTTGTGACATTGCGGAACAGGTCAAAGAAACTAAGAACCAATTTCGCGTGACAGCAGTGGTCGACGAGAACGGAGTAGATAGCAGCCGTGTAATGGAAGAATTAATTTCCGAATATCGAGAAGTATTTGGATGTTCGAAAGATCCAGTAGAAGGGTACCAGTTTCATATAGAATTGACCGATGACGAACCTTTTAATTCTAAGCAATACCCAATTCCCCAAGTATTTCAAGCAGAAGTAAGAAAACAAATAAACACGATGCTCGATGACGGAATTTTTAAGAAATCTATGACTCCGTATATAAGCCCGATAGTAGTAGTCCGGAAAATGTCAATTTGGAAGAACGGAAATTCATGCGGGTAATGTTGAAGAGAAAAACCCGTTCGGTTGAATTAAAATACCCCCTGAAATTAGTGGGATTCCAGAAACCGGCAATGACATACGGATAATTTATGATGATTTAAAGAAAGCAGCCGCGAAGAGGAAGGAAAAACAGAAACAACATTTCAAGGGTGAATATAATATGGAGGATGAAGTATTGATCAGGGTACCTCAAGTGTCGTCAGTCGACAAAAAGTTGTTTCATAAATCCTTTCCCCTCTACAAAGGGCCTTATAAAATTGACAAAGTTTTAAGTAAAAATGCAGTTATATTAAAAGATAAGGAGGGAAGACAAATCGGCACTTACAATTATCGCAACATCAAGCCGAATAAAACGGACGATACGTATGATTAGTTAACCCAAGACTTAGAAAAGCAGATTGTAAATACTGTAAATATTAATGTGTAAGATTTTTTATTATTATTGTTAGTGTTATAAAAGGGTGTATGTAAATAGTAATATGTGATAAAGAAAGGCTTAATACCATGTGAGAAGGTGAAGAAAGATGTTGAAGGTAGAAATATGTCAAATGATCAAATGAAATGGATATATGTAAAGATTTGGCAATCAAGATTGATGTAAATAGTTATAAGGCTGGAAGAAAGAAGAACAGTGGTAGTGAATAAGAGATTATTGTGTAGTGTGCAATAGGTTACGAAAGACAAGCTGGGAGTGTAATTAAAAATTGATGATGGGTCTTTATTTTCGCCTGAAGCAAATAAGATGACACTTAGGAAGAAGGAAGTTGTGATATACCAAAATGACGAACCATTTATATTATGAAAATGTCGGATATTATGAAAAACGGATCGTGTATTTCCCTTGAAATCACGAAAACAAATTTTCGCAACATTATATTTTTCCTCTATGCCAAGTGTATTAAACCGTACACGAACGCATACGAGAAAATGCTATAAAATGGCCCGTGTACGACCCGGATGGCCGAGGTGGTTAAGGCGTGTTCGGATTGAGCGCTTGCGGGTAAAAGGAATCAGGTTCGAATCCCCCGAAAATATCTTAATTTAATGAATGTGTTGTTGCAGAAAACTACTGAGTATTCGAGAAACTTTATTAAAAATCATTTGAAGCACTTCTACTCGCAAATACAATCAATATATGTCAATACACGACAAATAAACGGGACGTGTCTGCATGTGCTTTTCCAATTTGCAATTTTTAAACATTTTTTCAACCCTCGATTTCTAAAACGTATGTCACGTCAAATCAATTTTTTGTCTTTATGAACCGATATGAACCGATGTCTGTATGAACCGATTTAAGTAAACTAATGAATGTATCAACATGAAATTTAAATACATTATAAACACTACCCATGGGACCAACTTAGCTTTTTTTACCGTGGTACTCTAACGGTTCGAATATTATTACTTCTCGCTCTTATGAAGGTACTTCCGTGGCTTAGTGGTATAGGTGTCGGCAACTTAACTTTGAGGATGTGAGTTCGGGTCTGAGAGCGGATATAAGTTGTTGCTGGTTGAAAATACTTCTGAAAGTTTTTGTAGTAGTATAATACAGCAGTTCCTATTAGAAAGCATATTTCTTGCACATAATGCAAGAAAGTATGTGCTTTTGTAGCACCACTAGTTTCACAGTTTCTTAGTTTTTCAGTCCCCTAATTGTAGAACTGAAATTTTACCGTCTTTTGATAGGCACGGAGAGAAATTGAATGAAAATATTTGGAGCAGTTTTTAAAGAAAAAATGTTTAAAATATTAAAAATTGCCAATTTCTCTCTCATTACGTGAAAACTGCTCATATTTTCGAAGAATTGTACTTGGCCTTTCTTCAAGAAGTGATCTTAAAGAGAATTCATTAAGAAAACATCTCTATCTTCAATATTCTAGTTCTAAGAAGACGCCGAGAAAAAATTGAACTTTTACAATTTTCGAAAAAATCAGGAAATTGATCCACGAAAATGAGATCTTAAGCGTTCTTTACAATATCCAAGGAGAAAGTTTAATAAATATTTGAAGCCATGTCTGAAAAAAAATTCAAATATTGTTAAGGCTTAATGTCAAGTACCCTCCAAAAGAAAAATATCCGTTTCACACTAAGAGTTTCGAAATAAAATTCCTTTAAATCGATCGGGAAATATCAATTTTGGAGAAAATCGACTGAACGATTTAGGCGCTAGCTTTGACCACACAAACAGGAGAACATACGGGCGGACAGACGTTTTGCCGTCAAACGATTTTTCGGTATCAAAGACTCACAAAATATGGATTCTGACGACACAATATGTTAGAGGAGGTAATTGACTATCTATGGAAACAAGATTTATCCACTTACTTGCTACTAGGACCCGGGAGTGAGTTTTTTCTGTCGAAAATTCCCCGTTTTCCGGCGCACGATTACCATACTTTCTCTTCTTACGAAGTGCGAGAAAGTAAAAATTACATTTGTGTAATTCAGAAAAATCAAGAGAATGAAAGCTGGTTTTGAGAAAATGTCATTCGATCTTTATTGAAAATGCGGAATTTAGTTCTCGTTTTCATAGAAACATTTTCAGTTTTCGAGTAACTTTATGAGACGTTATTTGAAGCACTTCAATTCACAAATGTAATAACGTATGCAAATAGCCAGTAATGTAAACAATAACGACTTGAGAGGTACATAAAAATTATATTTGTGTCATTTTTGAAAAAAAATTAAAAAGATAGCAAAATGGCTTTTATGTCATCATCTTCAGTGCATTTATCACTATCAGTACAAAAAATTTGAAGAAAATATTTCGAGCAGTTTTTGAGCCAGTTTTGTTTTTAGTATATTTTAATATTGCCCTATTTCGCTAAAAATTGTGCGAAAACTACTAAATTTTTCAAAAAATGTACATGACAATAATTTAAGAACTAATTGTGGAAAACAAATTTTATTGGAAGAAAAATATACGTCTTTAATATTGTGAGTATGGGAAAAAAACTAAAAATGGTTTAGTCACTAGCGTTGTTCGCAGACGAACGGGCAGACAGATGTACAGACGAACGACGGGGAGACGAACGGACTTACTGAAAGGAACCATTTGTTCCATGTCAGGAAACCTCAAAGCGTGTATTTCCGTTAAAATGTCGAAATCGATTTTCTGTATTAGATGCCGTTCTCTATTCTACATGTATTATTACTTCGGATATACATACGTATACGAGAAAGTAAAATTTTACCGAAGTTTCTTGACAACCTGAAAATTGTCTATGAAAACGAGCTCAAAAAAGTACATTTTAGAAACGCTGGAAAGACCTTTGCATTTTAGAAACGCTGGACAGACATTTGTTTCACAAATGGCTCCAAACTTTTTAAATTAAAATTGTATGTAGAACCAGGTTTTATCTTCTATAATGTTCTTGACGCCACATTTCAATTCTGCTGATAGAGGACCGAAAACTGAGAAAATGTGAAACTGGTGGTGCTGCATGCACTAGTTACTTTTCTAATATCTTTAGGCGATGTTAGCGTATCAGTATTACCCTATTCTCTTCCTAACTGTTACCTATCGGTCCTAAAATACATTTTTTTCTCATTTTCTCAATTTGTCCGTTTCCTGCTAGTAGAATTTAAATATGACTTTATGAATATTACAAAAGTGTAAGACATAGACGTACACTATGTTAATGTCTATCAAAAATGGAGCTATTGTTGAAAACTGTCCTTTGAGTGTTTCTGAAAATGCACAATTTTGAGCTCCTTTCCACAGAAAACTTTTTGAGTTTTCGAAAAACTTCATAAGAAATCATTTGAAACGCTAGTACTTATAAATACAATAATGTATAAAAATCACCATACTGTAAATATAAACGGTGTGAGAGATATTTTGATAACATTGTTTTTTGAAAATATATTAAATACATCAAAATTACAATGCCGTGTTATTCAGTGCATTTAGCATATTCGTGAAAAACGTTTGAAGAAAAAATGTTGAACCGTTTATGAGAAAATCTTGTTTGAATATTCCTTTATTTCAAGCAAAAGTACGCGAAAACAGCTAATGTTTTGAAAATGTACATCTCCTCAATTAATAATTTATTTTTAAGAACTGATTTCAGTAATAATATAAATCTTCATCATCAATATTGTAGACTTAGGAATACCTAGAAAAAAATTAACTTTTTTCATTTACTTAAATTCAGAACATTCAACGAAAATCGTACTTGCACCATTTTTATAGGTTTTCTTTGCTCCAATCCGATGAAATTTGCTCCAATCCTACCCTTAATAAAAAAGCTCTAATCATCCTCTATCAAAAAATTTGGAACCATTTTTGAGAGAATTTTATAATATCCTTGAGTCTTCATATAAAATACCTCAAAAATAGGATAAAGTTAAGATAAACGTAAGATTAAGTATCAAATTTAAGGTGTCGCGACATTAGTAAGATCGTTCGAAAAATATCAGTTTTTGATGAAAATCTTGTTTCCGCTTTAGCTTCAACATTTTCGAAATTTTCTCAAAAATGACTCCAAATTTTTGTTGTTTTTTTTCGAATAAAACAGAAAACGCATATTAAAATGGCGCATGTCTCATTGTTGCTAAATTTCTAAATTTTCGAAAGTTTCAAAAGTTAAAAATTTGTTCGTCTTCAACTGACGATAGATTTTTTCCTTAATGAAAGTTGTTCTTCAAAGTTGGGTCATGAAGCAAGATCATGTACTTTTTTTCCAGAAATCTTATTTTTCGCATAATTTTGTGTGAAATACACCATTTTTTTTAAAAAAATAAGATTTTCTTATAAACGTCTCCAATTGTTTCAATATGTTTCTCGAATAGTGCGAATTACGATTTTAAAAAATTGCGCAGTGCCGATTTTCGTTGTATGCTCCGAATTTTCGAACATTTCAAAAGTTACAAACAATGCGGGAAAGCATGTGATGTTATAGCTCCACTAGTTCTGATGAAACTTCTCCACTTTTCACTGCATCATTACAATATTTTCTCTTTACTGCGTAAGTACGTTGTTTGGCGTGATTGTAATAAATAAATCTTGCACATTCAGAATGCGATAATGAATTGAGACACAATTCAAAGGTCATCAATCACGAATTGATAAGAGCTACAACAACATGGTTATTGTAAAGACTTCGTTCGTTTACACTGGAGGTACAAAGTCTACCAAATCCTTACATCCTTGTCAAAGAGTTACGTTTGTAAATGAGTTCATAAGAAGCGCGGAAGTAATATCAATCCCAGCATGCGTCACAAAGAAGAATTTGACTATCGAATTGGTGGCTGCGACAAGCTGCTGGTTGGTTACTCGCGTTAATCCAGCGTTATTCCTTGACATGAGTGTTGTAAGATGGCTACGAACGTGTTGAGGTTACCAGATTCTTTGTATAATTTAGGAGTTTCAGCGGTTATCAGCAATTATAATAATTTTAAAAATGATCTTCGCACACTTCCAGAAAGTTTGCTGTTCGACTTATACCACAAGGTAATTGAAACATTCTGCTTTGCCATTTGTGTTGACAGTTACCCTACATTGAAAAACACATCGCATCGTAGGAGTATTGTTCCGTTAATTTTTTGTTGAGATTCTATCAAATTTTTATATAAAGATGTTGCAATGATTTTTTCAGCGTAAATACACATTCACAGTTTTGCAATAATTTATGTGTAAGATCAAGAAGTATAAGTGTGTGTTTTTTTTTCTTTCTTTAGCTCTATCTGGATAAAAGATTATGTCTTCTTAGTGGTGAATTTAGTGATTTGGACGTATTCGCGCGAATGTTAAAGGTGACGAATAGACGGCTGCATTTGTTGAAGAGTTTTCAGGTTAGTAAATTTGTATTGTATTATTTTTGTGAAAAGGTTCTTGATTAACTACATTCAAAGTGTTAGGAGTCAAGACACATATGTTTACAACATATGCCTTATGAAAATTAATATATAAAATTTCAAATTCTTCCTATAAATATAAATGAAGCATTAAGAGATGTTAGTGTATTTCATTATTAACGTTAATGAAATGAAGTTGCATGGAACGCAAGGTGCAGTGTGAAGAGTATGTTCATTTCTGATGTATATTTATTTTATTGAATAATCACGCTTGTTTATTATTGGCAGTTTTTCTATTCATTTACGTGCAATAGTGCATCCACAGTGTAAATTTAAATTAAATAAAAATGCCATTTATCGTTATTTATGTTTAATTACTAATCGGTGACATTTCATGAAGTTTACAATTTCATTGACATTTTTTATTGCAAAGTCTTTTTTTATTGAATAATTGTGTGGATACTTTCATAGTGTGAATGTTGTTTGCAACAGAATTTCTTTTAAAATTACTCAATGTTATTGTTCAATCTCATTTAAATTAGAGAAAATAGATGTAAATCACAAAGCTTACTAAAAAATTCATCTCAAATAGGTTTTAATAATTTTCTTGTTAGAAATAAAATGCTCTTGTGGAGAGGATTTTTGTTCACAAAGGATCAACAATCTGCCATTCCAAATTTCCAAGTTGTACTGATTCTGAAATGCTGGTGAGGTTTATGTAAAATAAGTTATACCATATTACCTGTATACTTTATACCTTATACATAGTAGTAATTTATAAACATTACTTTACCTTTTATAAAACATTAAATCAACTTCTTAAATACACATAATTATACCTCACTGTAAAAAGTGTAGAATATAGCTTACTGCCTCTACCATTACATTAATAATAATGAGATTAATTTATTTTTTCTAATTGTTCACAACACTACAAATATATCACAATTAAAAGTAGTGACATATATGTCTCAGTTGTGTTCTTCCATTGGCAGAACTTATTTAATTATTATTCTGTAATTTAATATTTGTCATATGAACCAAATGTTTCAGTCCTTTGCTGTAACGAAACTCGTAGGACCCTGCAAAAACACATTGGTTTTTCTTTTAATAACTTCAACAGGAAAATTGACTTTTGGTTCCTCCTGTCCCCTTTTTTGGTCCAAGGAATAGTTGCTTATCTAGATGCTAGAGGAAATTAAGTATCAGATGCTATTGAATCATATCAGTACTTGAGATATAGTTTAGATGAATGATTTTGTTATAATTTGGAGGGCTTGACCTGTCAGATAATACTGTCAATAAAAATAACATAACAGTGAAATGTTAAAAGAGAGATTAACATTAATAAGTGCATAATATTAAATAAATATTGAGACAGAGATAATATTATTTTAACATTTCTTTTTTAATTTTTTACACTAATGTAAAGGAATGTTCAGATAAACTTATCATTGAGGAAACTTATTGAAATTATTTATTCAGGAATAGTTAGGAGAAAGTTAGTACTGCGGCAAAAGAAAATTGATGTCTAGGTTTTCAGGAAAATATATTTTTGGGGGTTCCTAATACCAAAAAGTTTTGTTTCATTATTCCAAAACTCCCGTTCGTCTTTCCGACAGTCCATCATCGTCTAAATAGGATTTTCAATAAAATTAATATTCCCAAGTCTATATGATCGATGTCACAGCCCCCAGAATTTGACATGAATATTTCATTTTGGGTGGTTCTTTACATGATGCCTCTGCAATGTTTTTGAAATTCTCTCAAACTGGCATTTTTAAATATATTTTTACGTCAGAACAAGAGATACTTATAAAATTGAGGTAGTTCCAGTTTTCAGTACAAACACTGAATTTTTAAAATTGTGTGTTACACATTTTCTAAACTCCTACAACTTCATTTTTGAAAATAGATTTTTGTAATAATATCTATTGTTCAAAATTATACATTTAACATGTTTGATGTGAGTAATTTTTGTGTAATTTTTAGTGAAATGGCAATTTCAAAATTACACAAAATAAATTTTTCAAAAACAACTCCAGATTTCGAAAATTGCAGTATTTCACATTTTTTTCAAATGTACCTTGTATCTTCAATATTGAAGCTAAAGATTTCTTTCTTAACTCTCTAAATATAAGATATTTAAACCATTTAATGTTCACTATTTTCAAAAGAGTAGTTTTCATGTAATATCCAGTTATATTGTTGGCGTTTTTCAAGTGAAGGCTGTAGTATTAGAGTAGAATGCGCAGTATACTCTTGTGTGATTATTACCAGTAATTCAAGAAAGTTGAGCTGTGGTGGCTGGAATTCTTGTTTGTCAATTTGTTTCACTCATGATATTTCAATAAACACAATCATGACAACTAAACCACCCTTGGTTTAGAAATGTGTTGTTTGTGTCCAGTCAAGCAATATTCCTACGTTCAGTGAAGTATTCTTGTTGGTGATTTGCTTCTAGTCTGTCTGCCTGCCCCTGACCCTTTGCCTTCTAATATGTATTTTAAAACATCTGTTGTGATCGGTTTGTCCATTATTTTTTATTTGCCTTCTCTGTCTTTTCTGGTATTCTTTCATTATTATGTTAGGTTTTCAGTTACACCTCCTCTTCCTCTCACTGTCTATTCCCTAACCCCCATCCTCCTCGTCTCCCTTTCCACCCACACTCCTCTGCCTCTCCCCCACCCAAACCTCTCCTTCCCCATTCTCCTCTCCCCACCCCATCCTTTCCCTCTTCCCCCATCCTCTTCCTCCTCTGCCCACTCTCCTCCTCTTCTCCCCACCCTCCCACTTCTCCCCACCCTCCTCTCCCTCTTTCCCCACTTTCCTCTACCTGTTCCCTTCACTTACCTCCTCGTCTCCCTCTTCCCCCACCTTCCTCATCTCTCTCTTCCCTCCACCTACCTCCTCCTCCTCTCTTCCCTCCACCTCCTCTCTCTTCCCTCCACCTACCTCCTCCTCCTCTCCCTTCCCTCCACCTACCTCCTCCTCCTCTCTCTTCCCTCCACCTACCTCCTCCTCCTCTCTCTCATCCCACCACCTACCTCCTCCTCCTCTCTCTCATCCCACCACCTACCTCCTCCTCTCTCTCTTCCCTCCACCTACCTCCTCCTCCTCTCTCTTCCCTCCACCTTCTCTCTCTCTTCCCTCCACCTACCTCCTCCTCCCTCCACCTACCTCCACCTCTCCCTCTCTTTCCTCCACCTACCTCCTCCTCCTCTCTCTCTCTCTCTCCCCTCCACCTACCTCCTCCTCCTCTCTCTCTCTTCCCTCCACCTACCTCCTCCTCTCTTCCCCCACCCTTCTCCTCTCCCTCTTCCCTCTTCGTACTCTCCCTATTCCTCGTTCTCTTCCTCCTCATCCTCTTCCTCCCACCCTCATCCCCTCTCACTTCCCCCACCCTCCTCATTTTCTCTTCCCTCACCCTCCTCATCCTTTCTTCCCTTTGCTCTCCTCATCCTCTCTCTTTTCCTCCCACTCTCCTTATCCTTTCCCCCTCCCCCACCCACTTTCTGTATATATGCAAAATAAAACTTTGAAAATAAGCTCTTATGTCAATTTTAAGCCTACTTTGTCTAATAAATTCCTTCAATATTTTGAATAGCTGAACTGCAAGAAGCACCCAAAAGTTGGTTTGAAAAAATACTTCCTACACAAAAATGTTCATTTCAGAAACACGTAAACACTTTAGAATCGTATAAATTGTTTATTATTTACAAAAAAAAAATGAATATATTTGTTTACAAAGAAAGAAATAACAAATAAAAAAGCAATTGGATTGTGTAAATTGTGTGTGTGGTTTGTGTATTGTGTGTGTGTATTTGTTTGTTTATGTATGTGTGTTTGTGTATGTGAAAGTAAAATAAACCATTGTGTTAATTATGTCCTGTAAATTGCACTGTTCCTTTTGAAATAAGTGGTTTCGGAATACTTCAGATACATAGATGGGATTACAACGCACCTGAAAGCTAGGGTATGATTTTAAAGGTCAGTTTAACACATTGGCTGCCGTGAGAAGCATAATGTGACGCTCACTGAATTGATCAGTAAGGCTTTGAACATCAACAGCTGATTCTCAGTCACGATGAGTTGACGTTAACTTGGTGAGTGTGTTGGGGGGGGCTTGCCGCAGATGAGCCAAAGGCTGTGGGTTTGAAACCCACATAAGACATGGATGTTTTCAGTTGGGTGAGGTGTGTGAGTGGATTCCACACCAAGTTCCAGAGCATTTGAACAAGTACCAAGGTGTGGCCAATGAATACCATACACAAATATGTAAAGATACAGAACCGAGAAGACCTCTTTCAGGATGTGCAAGGGGCTCTTCACCACCTCCAAGAGCAGTAATAGGTTCTGCAAGAGACCCTGGTAATCATTTAGACATCAAAGAGAATAGGAAACAAACTAATACAAGGAAGTCTACATCATTCTGTAGCACCACTAGTTCTCCTTCTTTTCAACTCCCTCTGTGTCTCAGATAATGTGGCAGGACAATTGCTCAAATGGGTGTAAGCATCAAGTGGGTTGACTAATAAGACAATTGATTGGCAACAATAAGTAATTTGCAGTGTTCAGCAAAATGTATTATGCAGAAAATGTTTGAAAAGAACATGAACATAAGTATGAACTAGCTTTTTGCTTTTATTGTTAAGAGTATTCCAATTATGAAGACTTTCTTTAGATCGTAGAACTTACTTAAAGTTTACATTATTTTAGCATTTGTTAACTTAATTTTAAGATTTGCCTTGTGAATTTAAGTTGTGTGCATCAATTCATAGAATGGCTTTTTTATGATGAATCCCCTCCATTTTTATTAATATGGCATATCAGAATTGTTTAAGTCCACTTGTACACCACTTAAATGTGAATTCGAATTAAAAGTTATGAAAAACGTGATGGGATTGATGATGAATTCTAGGCTGAAAGTAGTTGTGAATTGAAGAGATTTCAGTTAGATTTGAAACAAATGCAGTTCACATAAACTGCTTAGAAACTCCATAAATATTCATCAAATTCTAAAATTCTGAATATTAAAGGCTTTTATGTTTCTTTTCAAAAGAATGGTGTTGGGATAGACATAATCGACAGATCAATAAAAATTCAAGGGAAACAAAAAAATTGCTAGGAACTAAGAGTTTGTCACTGAAATTAATATTCTTTAATATTCGGTAGATCAATGGATGTTCGTCTAGTAATTTTGAAGATATGTTCACTTGCAACCTTTTTGGAATTTTTCTTTTCTTTTCATTATTAGTGAAAGGGAAAATTCAGATGCTCTTCATACAATTCAGTCATTGTTGTAACAATAACTACTGTAACGTACAGGCTCAATCACTGGAATAAAAATGTGAGTCTGTTGGCTTAGAATCCTCGCACCAGAAATTACACCATTCATTTTCAACCAGTGTATTACCAGGAACCTCTTTCATAGTTACCCTTACACTTTAATGCAGATATAATACAATATTGAAGCTGAACAAAAATTCATACACACTTTTAGGGTGTTATTTGGGATGTAACACAATGCTTATAAAAATTAAAAAACTTAACAACCACTAAAGCTTTGGATCACATAAATATTTATTCACAACATACCTCATTAATGATGTTCTGTACTAATACACAGCATGCTACCACCCATTTTATTTCTTATAATTGTATACAATGTATTTATTTTGGTGCCAGAACCCAATAACCTGTGAAATGTTATATTGAGGTTGTGAAAATCATTTGTGTGTTCTTCTAATTCCAACAATTTAAGTGAAATTGTGAATGTACTTTTGCAGTCTTTAATGGATCATGACTCACGGGTGGCACAAGATTTAGCTCTGAGTTACCAGATGAGATGTGTGGGCCTTAATGGATGCCAATGTAAAGAGTCCACTATTGATCTTGGATTAAGACTGGGTAATGAGTGTTTAACTGTAAAATTTCTTGCCTCCTATTTTTTCTGAACTTTAAAGATTTTAAAATATTTTTGTGATGCAGGTGGTTTCCTAAGTGACGCTGGATGGTTTGCGGAGAGTGAGAGGGTTTTACTAGCGTGCAAAGAACTGTGCCAATCAACTGACCCGACAGGTCCCAATCTGCGCAAACTTCTCGAATGTTGCCACAAGTTTGTATTCCTTTTCAGAACATTGTTGCTAGTTCTTCGTGAAATATTTTTCATGGGTTCGTAATTATGCATTTGTGCATTGTAGCAGTTAAGATGTAGGTCTGTACAATTTGAGTTCATTGTATTGCTTTGACAGAACAAGCAGAGTTTTCCTATTTATTTGCCTGAAGTTGTAGAGTGATGTAAAATTTGTTTTAAATGTAGTCTTAAAAAATGAATCATATTTATATGGGCATGTAAATTGCAGATGACATAGTTAGAGCTGTATATTAAAGTATTTCCCTTTTTAGGTTACTCCGTACCCAGGCTGCCTTTTGCCAGTTCGCTGGAGCACAAAAAAGCTATCAACTAGCCCTGGAAGTTGTTGCACAATTGCAGAATCTACAGGAACCTACAAACCTTGCGGGGCTTTTCACAGAGTTTTCAGTGTTGCATTTCAGCCGAAGTGAATATGATGAGGTAGTATTTGAAAATCAGCCTTAAAATGTACAAGCACTTTTAAATTAAAATATTTTGGCAAAACTATCAAAAATATTAGTAAAATATTGGAATTTTAAATATTTTTCCTATATTTTCTAAAATCTCTGAAAAATTGTGATGGAAAGAGATGGTTCTTTACCGAGTGAGAAGAATTCCAAAAGTATCTTTTCCTCCAGTTTTGAAAATGATGTAATATTGTTAAATTTTGTTATTTTTACTTTTTACTTCAGTAAGTTGCCTGAATATGTATTGTTTTGAAGAATTCCTTTATTGATTTGTATTATGTCTTTTATCAAAGAAGATTACAATAATTATATGGCTACATTGTTTTACATTTCAATTTTATTATTAGTTACAGGTATCAGTAATCTTGTTATTTCTTTATTATTGTACATATGCTAGATATTTACTTTTTTGTAGTTCATACTTTATTATAATAAATATAAATGTAGTGTATTTGATCCATTCAAACAAAAAATAAATGTAATGAAATTAATTAATTTAGGGATTTAACAATATCAGAAAGTGTGTAAATTAATATATTAGAATTTTTCAAATGTTACCTAATTTACTGTAATTTCAGAAAATCAGAAAAAAAACGCATTGTTTAGAGCTTAATTCTGAAACAAAGAAAGGAGGGTTTGTAAGGTGGGCATGTGATATTTTTTGGTAGGCTCACCGATGGAGTTTGCAAGCCCTTCGCCGAGTGCATAATGCGCCAGTACGATTGGCAGTGGATGTTCTTCGTCAGGCTGCCAAAGCTTGTGTGTTAAAGCGTGAATTTCGCCGTGCTGGCCTTCTGGCACGGCAAGCTGTGTGCTTGACAAGGGATGTATACAACACTGATCACCCCAAATACGCAGATGCATTGCTGGATTATGGATTTTATTTACTCAATTTTGATTGCATCAGGCAGAGTGTTGCTCTCTATGAGGTAGGTGAACCTGTGTGATTGTAAGAATATCGATTATCAGATTTGACAGACCTGAGGAACCTGGAAAAATACAGGATTTTGATTTGCGAGAGAAAATTTATGTAAAATGTGAAAATTAATTTAAAATTTTGGGGATTATTATTGTGTGGTTCCACAAATATTTTCAGAAATAAAATTATCTGACTTCATAATTTTCTTGCTTATTGGAAATATTATGTATGGTTTTGTATTGGCTCTTGATGCTTGGATCCTCACCCACCAGACCATAGTGTATACCATCATATATACTTTTTATGTAAAGCTGGTTAGGTCATTTCTAGAAGATATAATAATTAGAATTCTGAGTCACTGTTGAATTGTGTTAAAAGAAATCTAAGCCAATCCAATGAAAATTAACTTGTCTGATTATTAATAATTGTTTTGATATTTCCTGACGTTTATCATGATTTTTTAATATCTATAATACTTGGTGTTAACCTTTAAAAAAATTTGATGATAAAAAATTCGCGATGCAATTTTACATTATCCATGGAGTCATAGTGTTTGTGTGTGTGTGTGTGTGTGGATAGAGGCTTCTACGACTTAAGTCTAGGAATCCATTGATTTGTTAGAGATTTCATGTCCATGTCATATTCTCAGATTAAATTTTTTGGCACTTGGCAATGTGGTGAATTAGGAGAGAGATACTGTTATTCAATTGAGCTTGTCAATTTCTAAAATTGAAATTGGATAACAATGTCCCTTCTCCTAACTCCAATGCCTTGCCAAGGGTCAAGAAATTTAAATTGGATAATAAGGCATTTGTCCTAATGTTTTGATGACTGAAACACTGCCTATGCCAAAGCATCTTCTGGACAGTCAAGACTACACAATATTAGATGACTATAATGAGTTTGGTCATTCATTCAAGAAAAAAGCCAGGTGGATAAACCTAATTAAATTCCTAATTAACACTTAATTCTAAAAGGCATCATGTCTGTTATGTTGATAAATTAAAATATTGCAGAGCTTCACGTGACAATGTTGAGATGGAATCAGAAAAACTTCTCATTACTCAGCACAATTTCATTACCGTTATTGGTGTCATAATTATTCACGAGAATTTTTTTTAATATGAAACTTCGTAAAACTGACAGTTGATGTAATATCAAATGATTTAAAAACACAAGGCATATGATGAGGAAGCAACAATGATGTTTGAGAATGAGCATATGGGTAATGTATGTTTCTAAAAGTCTTTAAAAACAAAATTATCTTGGCCAATTGCCTTCTCTTCGCCTAGCTTGAAATATTTAAATGTAGAATACAATACATTCATTCTCATTTCGTCTTGGTGAATAAATCTCTCTCTACATTATAGATATTTAAGGAACCTCTGTTGACACTTTTCCAAAACTAAGGCCCTTACTGTCTGGAGACCAGATCATTGAAACATATTTGAACAACAGGTACCGTTTGTGTTGCAGACTGGAGAAAGCGAGGGAAGTTTGGAAAGTCAGGAACTCTTAAAGATTGGAATCCATTCACTTAAAAATTTTCTTCTTCTGTTACTGTATTTGCTGCTAAAAAGAAATTGTGTGAAGGAATAAAAGTTGGTGGTTTGTTTGTGTGAAGACATTTAATTTTTAGGTTTTACTTTTTTTGGAGTTGACTACAACATATTATAACTAGGGGACGGATCTTAATGAAATGTCCTTCCTTTCTTTCTTTCTTTCTTTCTTTCTTTCTTTCTTTCTTTCTTTCTTTCTGTCTTTCTTTCTGTCTTTCTTTCTGTCTTTCTGTCTTTCTTTGTCTTTCTTTCTGTCTTTCTTTCTGTCTTTCTTTCTGTCTTTCTTTCTGTCTTTCTTTCTTTCTGTCTTTCTTTCTGTCTTTCTTTCTGTCTTTCTTTC
>BLKR01016373.1:0-29591 GCA_011170035.1 Teleogryllus occipitalis | reverse complement strand
ACAGCCTTTGTCTTTTATTTAAGATGCTAAAAGTGGATTCCCCGTCATATTTAACAAATTATTTCGTATATCTTAAATCCTCTAGATTTCAAAAATCTCAGTTACTCGGTATTCCAAAAAGTAAAACAAACTACTACAATAAATCATACGCAATTACGGTAGCCCGAGAGTGGAATAAATTGCCTTTCAACATTAAAAACTGCTCCTCATTAACATCTTTTAAGAAACACCTGAATGACTTTCTTACAAAATAGAATATATCATTATACAACTTACATCACTGTAGATCTTCGGGTGTCAAATCCAATGTCAGTTTTACCACCTTTTAGGAATGTTAAAAAGTGACTAATATGTTTAGAAATAACCGTAATGTACTTGTTGAAAATTTATTCTTTTGTGATTTGTTTGATACTGCCGGAAATGTGTTTTCATCCATAGGAGCAGAGGAGGATTAGAGCAAGAAGACGATTCCCTTGCAGCAAGGCCAGCAGCTGAGGAAAACGCCCCAAAACCCTGTCACTTCATTTTAGCTTTGTTACTATTGTATTAGGACGCAGCCTGCCTGGTGGGTTTTCCCCGACTAGCGGGTTTTCCTCCAGGGTCAAGCGGCGAGTGAGGTGGTGTGTTTCTGTATTTAAAAGATTACAGTCGCTCGGGGTGAATACCAGGCTGCCGCGTAGCGCGAAAACGTTTGGAGCAATGCTATTCAACTCAACTTGTTTAACTTCCGTCTATGAATTTATAATTTGTCAAACAAAATTTGCCACATTTCTGTCTATTTTAATATTTCATTTATCTTTTTAAAAGCTACATTTAAATTATACTTGTTTCTACTAACTACTTGCAACATAAATATATTGTTTATATTTGTATATAATATATGTTTGATCTTTGTATACATCTGACATGTGGTTAGGCGGAAGAGCGGGCCTAATGGCCCGAGCCTCGCCATATCAATAAAGACATTATTATTATTATTATTATTATTATTATTATTATTATTATTATTATTATTATTATTATTATTATTATTATTATTATTATTATTATTATTATTATTATTATTATCAAGGCAATGACGCCCCCCTAGTTTGTGCGGCAGCGGAGAAGAGGCACGCGTCAGAAAACAACGGTGTAGAATTTACGGGAAGATGTCTAGCTTGTATGCCTGCGGCAATGCGGCAACGGTAGCGGAGGTGGCACCATCGGCGGTCACAAGTGACAACGACAGCGACAGCGGTGATTGGTAGCGTCGAGGTCGGGGCAACTGAGAGCGAGGGCTGAGGGGAAGCTGGGAGCTGGACGGTGTTTATTTATTTATTTATTTATTTATTTATTTATTTATTTATTTATTTATTTATTTATTTATTTATTTATTTATTTATTTATTTATTTATTTATTTATTTATTTATTTATTTATTTATTTATTTATTTATTTATTTATTTATTTATTTATTTATTTATTTATTTATTTATTTATTTATTTATTTATTTATTTATTTATTTATTTATTTATTTATTTATTTATTTATTTATTTATTTATTTATTTATTTATTTATTTATTTATTTATTTATTTATTTTACGTCAAAAAACAGTTAAAAACTGCGTATGACGTGCTATGGGGAAAAGTGAATTGTGTGCCCATTTTCAAAATTCTGTGATCCCTACACTAAGTCATATACTACTTAAATTTTGAATTTTGAAAGGGAGAAAAAACAAAAAAACTCCCATGTAATAAAATCTATTTTCAAGGATAAATAAGCAATAAATTTTGAATTTTGAAAGGGAGAAAAAAAACAAAAAAACTCCCATGTAATAAAATTTATTTTCAAGGATAAATAAGCAATAAATTTTGGCTCTTATTACTTCCTGCCGCGACAACATGGAAACGATAATTTGAATAATTGTATTTCCCACTGAATTCTAGAAGACGTGCACAGAAAATGAAGTTACATTTATGTCCAGAAGCAAAACAAGGGGCCATCTCAGCATTTGCTCAATGGATCAGGGAAACTGGACGAAAAACCTGATCGAGATGGGGGTCATTGACCCGGAAGCTGTGTTACAATAGTTGTTACAGGTTGTTTATACTCATTTATACAGTCCAAATGGTAATTAATGGATTATGTATCATTGTTAAAATTAATGTTACTTTTCTTGTGATGCTCAGTATAGTCTCTAATTGTATAGAAACAGTTATGCAGCAGAAACGATTTCACTTGGGATTTAAACTTTTCTATTGAATTTAATCGTTTAATGTCATCTGACAAAGTGTTGTAAAATAATGTACATGTATTGTACGTGAATTTTTTGTAATGAGCTGTTGATACTGTCACCTGATGAATATGATTTCTACGTCGAGTGTTATAGTAATAGACTTCGGCATTTTCTGAAAATATATTCCCGCCCTTAAGGAAGTCATTTTTTACAAAAACCACTGATTCGTAAATAAAAAGACACGGTAATGGTAGAATTCCTAGATTAATGATGAGAGGCTTACATGAATCACGTGGGTGGGATTTGGTTATTATTCGTACAATTCGTTTTTGTAATCTAAAAGTCTGGGAGCTATAAGATGTATTTCCCCAGAATATTATGCCATATCTCAGGCGGGAATGAACATTCGCGAAGTATACACAACGAGCAGTATGAAGGCTGACTGAATTTGCAAGAATTCTGAACGCGTAGCATAATGAACTTAATGTTGTGTTCAATTCATTTAAATGGACGTTCCATTTAAGGTTTGACTGAATTGAGAGACCTAAAAATTTTGTTGCCTTAACATCAGTCAATGGTACACTGTTCATTTTCAATGGAGCACAGAATTGTTTATTTGAAATGGAAAACTGCATTAAAACCGTTTTATTTTTGTTTACTATTAATTTTTTATTTCGGAACCAATTTGAAACATCTGATATTGTACTATTTACGGTTACTATTTATCGGTATATCTGATATTCTTCTATTTAGGTTACTATTTACGGTGTTGGTGGGGGAGGGCGGGTGGATAAACGCGGGGACGTATGTGGGGGCAACAACGGACGCAGGAGCAAACACACGGGCCGGGCGGGGTAGGATCGAGACGGGGGCTGAGGAATGAAGGAATGAGGCTGGTAACGAAGGGATACGGAAGGATGGGACGTGGAAAGGGGAATACGATGGGGAACGGGTCAAGAAACGGATAGGAAAATGAAGCAAGAAAGGGGCAAATATTGATGTTTTGACGGGCCGGGGAACGGGAAGGGTAACGGGGCGCAAAACAGGGCCGTCGGGGGGGGGGGGGCGAACCCAAGGACCTCCCGTTTAGAGGCACGCAGTGAAATCAATTGATGCCCTGAGCCACCTCTGTCGGTGAAATAGGATGACGACGGTAACTGAGTGAGGAGCGGGGTAGGTAGAGAAGGACGGTAGCAATGAAATAAACTGGATAGACGCGAGGTCGCAACCACTCCGGAGCCAGGCGGGAAGCCTGGCAGGGATCGCGGTGAGGCGCCGCCGGACGTTTGGTATAGGGCCGTTCGGTAGCCGGGGTGCGGGCACGTGCGATAGTGGTGACGGCGACCTAGGTGGGCGGACCCCGAAGAGCAACAGCGGCAGCTGGGAAACCTGATTTGCGGAGCAGGCGAGGCGTGCGCGGCCGGGGGCGCTCGCTGGCGGCGAAGCGAGCTTCTGCGCCTGCGCTCCCACGCTTGGGGCGAGCATCGCCCACGCGGAGACCGCACACGTGAGACCGCCCAGCTGCGCCCGCCCATCGCCGCCAGCCGCGCCCAACGGGCGACGATGGCTGGGGGACAGGCTGCCAACAGCTGGGAAGATGAGGAGACATCGATAATTGAAAATTCTACGAACCCTTAATATAATGGACACGCTCAGGATAACAATAGCAGATTTTAACCGATCTCGCATTTTCAGATAGATGTATGTCGGTAAACTCCTGCCATCTGTTCTCCTATCTTATGCTGAAGTATCAAATGAATTGGGATATTGCAAAACCCTCACACTCCACTTTCAAAGTGAGACCGGAATGGAAATGAACGTGAACGAAAAGAGGAAAAGTTTTTGTTTTCTCAAAACGAATTTCGGTTGCGATCTGCTGTTATTATTTTGATCATCTCAATTTTCAGAAGGCAGAACATTAATCAAAGAATTTTCGGTAAAGTTGTATATATAAATGTGGATATAGAAAGGTAGTTTAAGTTAAAGGTGATAATGAGTGCGGAAAGATAAAAGAAAATTTCGTTTTGCGATTCATTCTTGTTTGAAAAGCGCGGAAGAAACCTATTGCTCCATGGTCCATTTCAACCAACAACGATAAAACACCGTACAACGGTTTTTTGTGTTTTATTTTGCAATACATTTTATGTCCTGTACTATAACTCTATACGGAAGTTATAAACTGTGGTTTAGAAATTCCAACAAATACGATTATCAAACACTTTGTTGTGTTTTCAATAGTAGAAGAAATGCATACGCAATCCTCAAATCTTTGGAGAATGAAAGACATATGAGTCTTATTAGAAAGTAATGTTAATACAAATAAAGTTTTAAACAAATAGAAAAGAAAATAATGCTATCGATGTTTTCAAAAATGTTAATGCTGTACGCAGATACAACATGAAGACAGAAGAAAAATTGTACACATTGTAGTAAGCTACTCAGTTTAATTACAGAATTCAGTAGATATGTTGCTATTATAATGTAATTATAAAAATAAGTGTTACAGGTTTTTCGGAATCAGTATAATAATGTATCTGGCATTGTAGGATTGGATTAATCCGACATTTTCCAGCTAGAGTTGTTTCCAGACCTTTTTTCGTCATCCGGGCGTAGGTATAAGGGAGATATTTTTTGGTGAGCATGACGAATTCCCTTCACCATATCTGGCATTGTTGGTCCGCTTGAGCTTTTCTTTCGTGACACAGTTATAGAAACTGAAACGGTTTTAATGGAAACCCACAGCTCTATTTTTACTGTGCTTGTATCAGTTAAGATGCAATTAAGTTTCCTGCGGAGAACTATTGGGATAACAGTAGGTTTATGCAATCTGGTTTCCAATTCTATAATAATTCGTAAACAGTAGACGAGCGTGACAAATACCAATGAAAAATGCGTTAACTTGAATGATAGAACAGTAAACTGTGGCTTTGCTGTATGTTTCTGTGTAACACTCAGTTAAAATTATTCTAAGAATCCTTTTCTCACACTACGAACTTACATGGTAAAGAGAAAGAATTGTAATGTTTCAGTTGAAAGTGGCGATTTTCCGTTAAAAATCTTTTATTGTGTTGCCTGGATATCGATTTACTGAATAAATGTTGTACGTAGCAATTTACTTACTCTAACGTGTGGAGCCAGAAATCACGACTTGTAGGATCTTCATATCGGCGATTCTTTTCAGACACAAAACTTCATGTTGTGGGGCACTGAATACGAAAAGATGTATAAATCGTATTCCTATACGTACTAAATCACTTGCCTTAGAACGTTATATCATCATAATTCACGTTTTGTGGGTCCTTATTACCGAAAAATTGGTTTACGCAAAACGTCTGTCTGACTGTCTGACACTCGCTCCTAAAGCATTTAGCATTTAAGGCATTTTCTTTCTAAATGGACCATTCCCCATCGATCTGGCTGAGTTTGAGACACTATGAATTCGACACGGATATTTTAATTTTTCGGAGTACTTTTCTTGAAACCTTAACAAGTTCAAAATGTTCTCAAAAAATAGCTCAATTTTTTACTAGATTTTTCATCGGGCAAAAACGCCTGAAAATGGCGCCGATCTAATTTTTGTTGAACTCTGATTTTTCGGAAATTGTAAAATACACCATTTTTGACTTCTTTCTACAAGCAAAATATGAATGTTAAAGATAATTTGCTTAATGAAATCTGTTCTTTAAAACTAGATCTTGAAATAGTCAATAAAATTTTCGTAATTTTGAAAATTGAAAAATGCAAATGTTTTACTATGTTTTTAAATCGTGAGAAACTTTGTTTACTTGGGAGTGGGGCTATTTACTTTACTTTGTGGGGTGGAGAGTAATGTAAATGGCATGCAATACCTAAGGACCTCGAAAAAGTTTCTGGTTGGAAACACGTTTTAAGGTTCAAGTAGTATTGCGTAGCCAAATTATTCAAGAAAGAACGAGCAGTCGTTTAACCTGCAGTTCTTAACATTAGAACGTCCGACGCCATCATTTTGACGGCTCCAACATATTCAAGTAATCTTATCTTCATTAAAATGAAGAGTAGGTCATTGTGATCTCTTGACTTAAAATGTATTTATGATTTAAGAACATAAGACAATTTTGAAAATATTCATCCACTCAAAATTGTTATATATTTTGATTTATCTAACTCCCGACAGCCGTCAAATTGACTGCTTCTCAACAGCTCCCAATAGCTGTGTGCTCCGGGTGTCGACTTGTTTTGTTTATATCATCTTATCTCTCTTCCGAGAAACCATGGAGGCTCTCTCTGTTGAAAATCATTAGTGTTCATCGTACTTGATGTGACGATGTTAGAAGTCGGTGATGAAATGAGACGCTATATGAACTATCACATGACGAAAAGCAACTTACGAGTAAGCAGCCAGAAGTTTCGTAATTCTTTTGATGTCAATCGCATATATTATTCTACTACTGTAATAAATCGATAAAAATGATTACTGAAGTATGTCTGTTTATTTGTGGGTATAAATTCTCCAAAATCCAAGATAACCCATTAAATATATGAGCTGTCAAAATGACGGCCGGCGGGTATTGCACGGTAAATGCAAGGTCCGGGCGTTCTAGTGCTAATTTCCAAATTATGTTACCCTCTAAAAATCACAGGTGTTTGAAGTAATTGGAGGTGGGAATTTGGTCGCAAAAATTTGAATAGACTCATCCTCAAAATATATTTCTAATAACCATTTAAGAAACACGTATGATATATAACGCAAATGGAGTCACAGAACGAACTTAATACAATACACAATTTATGTGATGTAATTTATACATTTTTGTTGAATTTTAAGATTGTCAACATTTACTGATGAGAATAAAATATTTATTAACATTTTTTTTGCACAATTTTCTTACTTCTATATTATCTGTGTAGTACACTGATACTATGACACAACATTTTCAAAAAATAGGTATAGATCGCTTGCCTAGGCAAAGAATTTGTGTAGTAACCGCAAATACCTTGTGTATTAGTTGTGCGCTGCTAGAAAAATGCTGCGGAAAAATATCTGTACAAAATAATTTTTCAAAAACTAGCTCGCATCCTCTTCAAGAATGCAAAATAATTAGATATATTAACAAAACCAGCCTTCACGAATGCATAGTACAGTATACTCGGATACAGGGTACAACAGTTATTAATTTATTCCAAAGGACTAGAGAGAAAAGTATGTAATGCGCGAAAAAACGGCGAATTTTCGAAAGAGAACTCTTATTACAAGGCCGTGGTAACGAAAAAGTGCTATATTTAGAAAAAAAATCCTCTAACACATGGTGTAGTAGAATCCATGTTTTCCAGGTCCTTGATACCGAAAAATTGAATGACGGCAAAACGTCTTTGTACGCCTGTCCATCCGTAAACACCTAGTGGCTAAACCATTCAGCCGATTTTCCCCAAAATTGATATTTCCCAATAGATCTGGCTTCTACCGCGGTCTCTTGAATTTGAAACCGATACTTTAATTTTGGGGGTACTTTACATGTAGCTTCTGGGACATTTTACAAATTAAAAAAATGGTTCCATCGTTGCAAAAGCTCAAAATGTTTTCGTTGCCGTCCTACAACTAAAACATTAAAGATTTTCCCTTCATGAAATCTATTCCTAAAATATAGATTTTGAAATAAGGTCATATACAAATTTTTGAAAATTTAAGTACTTTTCCAATAATTTTGCGTGAAAACACAGGCGAGCAAGTACTTGCTGTTTTAGCACTTGTAGTTTACGAAGCAAGAATGCCAAAACATTTGCGGTTCCATTACCCAACACATGAATATAAAAGTTTTAATTGCGGGCGACCTCTTCTTGAAACTTCGCGGTAGCATGACGTCAGCTGTGTCGTAATCAGAGACACACGTGTAAGATCGGTGTGCTGATGCATTATTATAATAGGAGATAACACAATCAAATTCTTTCATTTTTCAGAAAAATTAAAACTGCTTTATTGTTTTTACATTTTTTCGAATTGGATATTTAACAAAACTATAGAAACCTATCAAAAAGTCGGAAGCTGCATTTTTCTTTCAATTTCTTCACGAATTGGAAATTATAAAAATAGATTACACGGAAACGAACCTTTAGTGCTGTCAAATTTTGCCAAAAAGATTTTTGCTCCTCATAATTGAACTATTTACTACAATTAAAGAAAAGGAATATGTATTCCAAGTTTTAGAAAACGTGCGCAATTTATACTTCTCCTCCATACATACAATTGTTTACTATTAAATTACTTTCGCACTAAATAAATCTAAATTTAAATTTAAAATGTGTCTATAAATTGTAGAATATTGCGACACACATTTTCCGATCATTTTTTAAAAATTTATTGTATTTAAAATCCCATCAAAGACAACGTTATTAGTGACTGCAACTATACACGATTTACTACAATCAATACAGAATTTAAATTAGATAGTGAACACACAATTTAAACAATATTAGAATAGTAATTTATAATTGACAGTCAGGCTTATAAATCATTATACACTTTTAGTATTTTACATAATGTTAACATTTTTTCCTGGAAAGCACAAGAGTATAAAATAGTTTCAAGATTGTCAGTCTGCGGGATCGATTGGCATTCATGGGTAAATTTGCTATACGACTGAAGGCAATGGACAATTGACAGTTGTTCGTACTTTAAGCACTTTAAGTTAGCTGTGTTATTTAACAGATGTGAGTGAGTTAGATTTGTGCGTTCAGATGTTATTCGATAAAGTGCCACTTGATCTTTGCAATTGATTTTATTGTTGCTGTTGCGTTTATGAAAATCATGAATTATTTTATGTATACTACTTATTTTGCACTCTTTTTGAGTCGTTTCCGATTGTTTTTTCATGATCTAGATTATGTGATTCCAAGTTTCGTTGGTGGAGTGGACAATATTGTGGATATTTTTCTTGAATTGAGATCCACGAGTATGGTTTTCCGATCATTTCGCGACGAATTATGCTGTTTCTCTCCCGGTTAACCTCATGTGGCCACCACGAATTGAAGCCGAATGTTGTTGGCGCGAGGGGGAGGGAGGCTTTGCATACCACTCTGTGAGGCCGCTTGTGTGACGTTAACTATTGTCTGGATCTACATCACGTACCGTGCGTAATGGACAAAGAGAGATCCAGGCTGCACCTCACTGGTTTCGTCATCCGGCGCTGCCTCTCCCCAGAGCGTGTGCACAGCAATCGCTTTTGTTGGACTTCTCCGATTGTTAGCATTTGAGGGGCGGCTACGCTTCAGCAGTATTTTGCGGTCGTTGAACTTGTTCAGGTTTTTTGATTATTCGATCGAGTTAGCAGCGCGTGTCAATGGGAAACACAGACGAAATATTCAAGCTTTGCGTAGTACACTCACTGGCAACACTTTGATTCAGCGGAACGAAAAAATAAATATGCCGACTCAGCGGCACGTAATATATGTAGTGTTGCGCTTTTAATACTATTGAATTAGTGTTCTTTCTAGTGTTGGTGAGTTTAGTAGTCCATTACGTCACAGTAGAGTTTTAGAACGCAGTCTGTTTTGGCGTCAATTGCTCTATCGCTGGCTATTATTTATTGTCAAATTGAAGTCAAAAACAGTTAAAAACGTGTATGGCGTACTACGGGGTGAAGTGTATTCTGTGCACGAACAAATCCGGATCGAAAACAAATCGGATTATAGTTCGGATCGAATGGCCTGATAGTTTCTATGATTTCAACTGATAATTTTTACGTCGCATATTTAGCGAACACGAAACATTCAATCGGACATCTTTATTTTCATATCAATCTTTCGCAACTTTTATGCGATGACGATGATTATTATATTTATGATTGACAAGAGAATGTTGACAGGAAATGAATTATGTTAAAGTTTTAAGATGCTAGTGGAATGTCGAGTTTGTCAATGAGAATATGTATGTCAGTAGAAATGAGGTAATCTCTTAAATTGTACTTGAATGCAATTAGTTTCAACAAAAATTCTATAGTGTTTCAAAGATCGATACTCATTGATAAATGGTGTATACTTTAGCTACGTCCCAAGATCGTGCCCTCTTATTTCTTAGCATTCATTCACAGATGAACAAATATTCGTATCTTATTTTATTGGGGAGCATTACAAAAGATGTACAAGAGTTCATTGAAGGCCATTTGAGGAGACTGTTGGTGACGTTTTAGGACACCACACCAATTAGGTGACTACGGGAGGGCAGAAACATTAATAGATACTCATGATTGGAAATTTTACATATACTATGTTTATTCTAATACTCATGGATTTCGATACAAAAGTGACGATGGCCGAAATATCGCTTAGCGCAAAATACTTGGAATCATTCTTACTATTGTTAGTGCTAACACTACTGATAATGCCACCGCCACCGCTTCCCCTGCTAACGCAACCGCTACCACAACCGCTATCGGTACTACTACCACTACCGCTTACGTTGCCACTACAGCTACCACTACTCCTACCACTACCACTGCCGCAGCCTCTGCCGCTGCGGCTTCTGTAGGTACAGGGCCAGAGCCTAAGCTACTGCTACTCCTACTAATTATAAAAGCAGTCTTTTGTTGTAAATCTCATTGGAATTTGGCATGACAGTTTATGTAACCTGCCTTGTTGATACCACGAACTCCATCATTTGCCAGCTAGTCTCATCTTCTGGTCGTTAGGCTCTGTTTCACAGTACGGAGAAAGAGAAAGCGCCGTTTCCCCGTTTGCGTTTCGTTGCGGAGGCTGCGAATGGCGCGCGGTACGGTGACCCGCGTCAGCCATCTTCTCCGACCCCGCAGTGCCACTGCCAGTGGCACTCTTCACTTTTAATTGATAAATGATTCCGGGCGCGTCAACTGCTCTAGTCCTGTGAGTGTAGTACATGTTTATCCCCGGAAGGTGGCGATGATCTTCCCCCGGTGGATGATGAGATCCTTCGCCCAACTACCGTCGGTTAGCGAGTTTTTCCTCAACCGGCACCGCTTCAGTGTATCAACTGATATCAGTGCAGTACGTCTGACTGGGAGATCCTAGGTTCTAGTCCTGACGGTGGCAGGATTTTCCACAGCAGCTTTTCAGTGAGGTCGAATTCAGTCGCTGTCTGGAAGACAATTGTAGTGGCCGGCTGCTCTGATCGGTAGTTTTCCGTGGTTTCTCCGATCAACACCAGACGAATGCTGGAGCAGTACCCTAACAAACGGGCCACAGACAGCTCGCAATCTTTCCTCCCTCTTCCTTGTCCTATCCTTACCCCTTACACAACACTTACACTAACATGTACTAAACTACCACACATACCGGGAGACCGGTTGGGGACTTATAACTTGTCCCGGCTGGTGTGGTGGCCCGCTGATGGGAAATACTTGGTTGGGGAAACCTGATAGTCGACGATAGGTCGGCGCCGGATCTCGCCATCCAGCGAGGAAAGATCACAGCCTCCTCCCGATGAAAAAAACATGCATTACACTTACGGGACTAATGACCTCAGTAGTTGACGCGCCCATAATCACTAACAATCAATCAATCTGAACCTGGTATCTCTCTTCAACGTCTCTTCACCACCCCTAGCGGGACAAGCTCTAAGTTCCTGACCGGTCTCTCGGCATGTAATGACAGTGTAGTATAAGCAAGTGTAAGAGAATGTTAGTAAGTGGTGAGGAGAGGACAAGGGAGAGGAATGATATATCCTGTGCTCCGTGGCCCGTTTGTTAGGGTACTGCTCCGACCTTCACGTGGTGTTGATCGCATAAACCACGGAGAACTAACGCTTAGAGCAGACGGTCGCTAAAATTCTTCTCCAGAGAGCGTCTGGAGTAAGGATTGCGATTCAACGAAGTGGGATCTCGCAATCCAGCGGAATCCAGCGTAATTTTAGGCTCTGCGGAATCCCACTACCACCTGCGGGTCTGCATGCGGATCTGCATGCGGAGCTGCAAGCAAAAAATCGCGTGAATTAATTTAAATTTGCCAACTTTAATTCCCTCAGCAACGCCTGGCGTGACGCGAATGGTTTGCAAGGACGATTTTAGTCTTTATTCATTTTGTACGACTTCACATTTAAGGTAGTTCTTTTCAAAGAGTGGATTTCAACTTACGAGCTCTCCTGATACAATTAGATCTACAGTCATTAATTTTTAAAATACAGTTAAAGTTCTCATGATAATCGAATCTCAAGATAATCTCATGATAATCACATCTCAAGAGACAATGGCAAATATTTTTGATGAGTGGACATCTAAAAAAATCGCCCATATTTGAACGTGAATGGTCATCGTAAAGACACCCATTTATTTCTTGGATTCGAATACACGGTTAATGTACTGCTGAACATTGCATTGGATTAATTAAAGAACGCTTGGCGAGTTTTGATCTTGACTTCGAAACAATATTATCGTCATGACAACTGACGGAGCAAATGTCATGGTAAAAGTTGGCAAACTTGTATCTTGCTATCAGCAATTATGTTTCGCACACGACGTACAGTTAGTTGTTGTCGATGGTTTATACACAAAAGTTGAAAGAGGTGTAGAATTTACAGAAAAGACGTTGACGGATTTGGATATAGATGATGACGAAAACATGGAAGAAATGAAAAATGACCAACTGTTGATAGACAACCCACGTAAATAATTCCCGACTGCATTGATGTTATTAAAAAAGTTCGAAAAGTGGTAAAGATTTTCCGGAGGTCTCCAACTAATGATACATATTTGCAAAAATTCGTAAAGATAGAGACAGGAAAAGAATTATGCTTAATCCTAGGTTGCCGTACTCGCTGGAACAGCTTGCTTGATATGTTAGAAAGATTTTACAGTCTCAAAGTTTGCATTGAGAAGGCTATTATTGAATAGCATCTGACATAAAATTTACGGAAGAAGAATGGTACAAAATCGAAAACGTAATTGACAGGTTGAAGCCCTTTTAATTAAGTGTCGAAGTATTATGCAGAAGAACGTCTACCCTAATAACGGCAGACACCAGATTTCGATTTATTTTCGACAAGCTGGAGATGAAAGACAAAGTTATAAGCAATGAACAATCTGAGGCGCTACGTGCAAGAGAGAGACGCAGTAAAATTACAGCTATGTTGATTTATTTGCAGCATCCAAAAACGTATGACCAAGAGTTCAAAACACTCAATTGAATATTTGTAATGTCGATAAATATTAAGTTTGGGCAAGATATGAAAAACATATTATGTCGAGTCATAAAAGAAGACGCTGAAAATGTAGAACTTGTAGTTATAGATTATGTAAATGCAGATAATAGCCAATAGTCTGTGTAAGTGGAAAAAAATTAACTTACCAAAGGAATTAGAAATGCAGGTTAAGCAAGACAATAAAGATTACACAAAACGGACAGAAACTAGACAAGAGAAAGACTTCTAAAAGATATTAAAAACGAATTTGCAGCATTTGAACCTGATGGAGTTCAAGGGAAATTTGTTGCACAACTATTAAGTATCAAACCAACAAGTTTGGAGGCAGAAAAAACCTTTTCAGTCGCTGGCAACATATATAGTTCCATAAGAAGTAGGTTGGGAGATAAAACCATTAATGCTATTTGTTTTTTAAGATCATATTGTCAACAAGAGAAGTGACTTTTTATTTTATATTTCTAATTTCTTTACATTACTTAAGTGATTGATTGATGATTAATTTGTAAGAAAAATTAAAAGACTATTAGTAAACTCAAGTTATATTCATATGATACTCTTTGTGAATAAATAAGACTGATCTGATAATAACTACCTTACATAAATATTATAATTAAATTTTTAATTAGGTATATTACAAAAACTACAACAAAGTTTTATCAAATATTTATATTTGTTATTGTTTTGGACTTTTTATCAATTAAAAAGTGGACGAGTAGCTGTAAAATAATAAGTCAGAAAGTACAGAAAGATGTTTTTAATAACTGTTTGGTTATTACTATAGAAAATAGTTTTTTTTTCATTCCATAGAAAACTTAAACCTATGCGGGATCCCGCTGGATTGAAGCCAATCCAGCAAAAAATCCCGCGGGATTGAAAACAGTTGCTGGATTGCAATCCCTAGTCTGAACTCGACCTGGCTATGTTGCTAGTGTCGAAAATCTTGCCACTGTCAGGACTCGAATCTAGGTCGGATGCACTGCAGTAACATCAGTTGTTGCTCGTGTGCCATCACTCCCGGTACTGTTTACTTTTGCGTGCTCTCACATTGCCTCACTCTATTGTTGAGCAGCAGACGGATATTGAAGAACTCTTCAGTATCCGTCACTCAGCGGCACACGCACCTCGGGACTCTCGAGATTGTTCATCATGAATAAAATTCTCGGTTGACGAGAACGAGGCTCGTCCAACTGCCATGATGCTTTAGAGTGTCGCGAGGCATGTCGGAGCTAATGTTCCAAAAACTGCACAAACCCACCATCTATTAGGGTTCAAGCTTGTCGCGTTACAAGTAGAGTATAAGTGTCCTCTACGTGAAGACCTAAATAAATAAGTAATAATTCCTTTTCGTCTGCTAACATTTGACCTCCGCGCCTCCTTCCATAATTGTACGTCGCCTCACCCATTTCCAATAGTGCTGGCCAGCGAAAACGGTCAGCTGTGACAACTTTTGAAAAATGTCACTGTCGGATGAGAACATTAATACAAAAACATAAAGAATATTAAGTTTTGTAGCCAAAAGTTGTTACCAACCTTCAAACTATTATATGTAGACCTTCACTTAATTATATCCTATCTACGTTTAAGTGGTAGGGGCATTTAAAAATATGTTTGCAATGAACAAATGACTACTTTCTTAGATTCCATCAACATTCCAGCCATTCATGTGGATTGCTCACAAAACACTGACAAAAAGGAAATACTCAAAAAATTCACGACGAATGAAGATAGAAAAATATACATGTTATGCACTGTATGCACAAAAGGGTGTTTGTGCTGAGCATTACAGCATAGTGTGTACAATTTGCAAACCTATTTGAATTGGCACAATTACTATAAAATAAACATTTTGTATGTTTTATGCTAATGAAATAAATGTCAACAAAGTTGGTGTTTACTTCACTCTAGGATCAACATCATACTAACATCATACTGACTGAATTGGGAACACATTTTTTAAACATTTTTGTACAAAATATTTTTAAACGTAAAAAAATATAGTTAAAATTTGATTTCCTATTTTAAAAGTCATTAAAATTGAATTTTAGAACATGATTCTGCAGGTTGAAAAATTATTGTTCTAGATTTCATTTTCAGTCAACCTTACCCCACATTTGTAATGGAGTAGCTAAATTCATGATTGCATTCGAGGGTTAACAGATGAAACTATGAATAAATTGGTAATACTACCATCTCAAAAGCATTATTAACACAGAAGTCAGACTACTGATAACTTTTAGATTTGTGTTTTTCATTTGCTTTTGACGCACTTTAACATCTCACACGCTCACACTTGTATATAATGATAACTCATTTAGCTTAATTGTGCACGGAGTTAATATTCGTTTATAGATCTTGTTTAATCCTAGGAAAAAGTGAGACACATATTACTGTACTGTGAAGTCTTCAATCTCGCAAGGAGTGAATGACAACAAAGCAAAAGCGAGAGAGCTTATCAGAATGATAACATTAGTTGGCTATTTTGACAGAAAATGCATTTAGCTGGGATACTGGGAATCTAGTGCGGCCTAATAGGATGCCTGGCCTATATTCACGTTTTGCTATTGGCGGGAACGTCGATACAATCCAGTCACATGTTTGAGTCGATTGATTGATTGATTGTTAGCGATCAACTATTAAGGTCATTATTCACGTTAGTGTAGTGCATGTTATTTCATCTGGATTGATTGATTGATTTTTTCGTGTTTCGGGGCGCGTCAACTACTTCGGCCATTAGTCCCGTTAGTGTAGTGCATGCTTTTTTCTCGGGAGATAGCGGTAATCTTCCCCCGCTGGATGGCGAGATCCGGCGCCGACCTACCGCCGGCTAGTGGGGCTTCCCCCTAACTAGAACTCTCCCACCACCGGGGCACCGCCCCAGCCGGGACAAGCTCTAAGCTCCCGATTGGTCTCCCGAAATATGTGGTAGTGTAGTGCATGTTAGTGTAAGTGTGTGTGTAAGGGGAGAGGATAGGACAAGGAAGAGGAAGGACAGATCGCGCGCGATCCGTGGCCCGTTTGGTAGGGTACTGCTCCGGCATTCGCCTGGGGTTGATCAGAGAAACCACGGAAAACTACCATTAAGAGCAGCCGGCCGCTAGAAGTCTCCTCCAGACAGCAGCTTAATTCGACCTAACTGAAAAGCTAGTGGTAATCTTCCCCCACTGGATGGCGAGATCCGGCGCCGACCTACCGTCGTCTAGCGGGGCTTTCTCCAACCAGGTATCTCCCACCAGCGGGGCACTGCCCCAGCCAGGACAAGTTGTAAGTTCCCGACCGGTCTCCCGGCATGAGTGATAGTGTAGTGCATGTTTGTGTGAGGGGTCAGAATAGGACAAGGAAGAGGAAGGAAGATTGCGGGCGGTCCGAGGCCCGTTTATTAGAGTATTGTTCCAGCCTTCGCCTGGTGTTGATCGGAGAAACCACAGAAAACTACCGGTCAGAGTAACCGGCCGCTAGGAGGATTCTAGCGGCCGGCTGCTCTGATCGGTAGGTTTCTGTGGTTAATTCTCCCCCAGACAACGACTGAATTCTACCTAGCTGAAAAGCTAATATTGAAAATCACGCCGCCGTTGGGACTCGAACCTAGAACCTCCCGGTCAGAGGCACTGCAGTGACATCAGTTGATGCACTGAGCCACCGCTCCAGGTGTGTTTGATTCGATTGTTCGGTAGCTTCTCTCCTTTAGTCGACTGCTGTGGAGCGAGCGTCGACTTTGTCTGTTGTTCAACGTCGCACTTTTATTCAAACAAAAGAGAGGCAATCTCGTTTCTATGTCACGTCCATGTCCTCCATGAAAGGTTTCATTACTGTGGAGGTTCCTCATCCGTCATTGTCTGTTTCCCTTTCGTCATAGTCAGACGCAGCGAAACCACTGGTCATCATTTCTTCGGAGAAGCCTTAAACAATGGATTATCAACCTTTTTCTTTCATCGGCCGCTTTGAAGTGAATGTTTGATTCTTAAACCCCATTGCATTTTCTCTATAATATACAGCTCTCATAAAAATTTTGTACCCCAATATTCTCCTATATATCTTCATTTTTGAATTATCAAAGACGTTTTCACTTTTAAGTAAATGAATTTCTAATCTTCATTGAAATGCAACCGTTATAAATGTTGAGCTTTTTTCCAGAACTGGCCGTAACGTTTGTCCATTCCTTATTGCGAGGAGGATTTTCTTGCGAGATAGAATATCGTTGTCGACGCATAATTAGAATTTCGTGAGTCTGCTTAACATCCTAATTTCTAAATTTCTAAGGATGAAAGACAGATTCGAAAGAAGAGAGAATTTGTAATTTATTATTACTGCTTTTGTTGCTGTATAACAGAAAACAGTTAATTAAGTTGAATAATATTTCGTAACCAATGGGATCTTGATTGCCCCGATAAGGCGCCGGTACGCATTTGGCTATTGACCCCCAATCGACCCCTTTCTTCATCACTAACCCCCTTTAATATTTCATTGACCCCGAGTGTTTACACCAAACCCGTTGGGAACCCATTCTTTAAACTATTCATCTCCTCCCCGTTTGGGTCTGATGTAACTGTGTGCCACGCTAAAGTTTTTATGTTCGTAATTCGATCCACTGCCGCATGTTTCGCACTCGTGCTGTGTTTTTGCGTAGTTTAATTTTAATTTTAATGGAAATGATGTGAACCATCACAATGCAAACATACACACGTTTGATTTTTATAGACAAAAATAAATTTTCTTAATAAAAAAATCTATTTGATTATTATCCTTCTTAAAAGCTGAATTTAAGAGAAGGTAATAGATCAAAATTCTCAGTCCCTTCAGATATCCAAAGAAGTTGAAAGTTCAAATTCAGAGGTCGGAGAGACACACGGCTCTCTTGCGGAATACTCACTTCGTTAAATGTGTAATAATAAGGTTGAGAAGTACCTATCTGCTACCGCACGCGACTTTTATATTCTTGAATTCGATGAGAAGAGAAAGTTCAGTAATGCTACAATTGAACTGACGATAATACATGTTTTGGAAATCCTTGACCTCCCCCTCCCTATTTTTTTCTCGAAAAGTCTGTCTCTCTGAACGTCTGTCCATCTTTTTGGGGATAAGGCTAGTCCCGAAACCGTGCATCACTGTCTAGCCGATACCAAGTATCTGTTAATTTGAAACGAATTATTTGAGGGGTCTTCACATAAAGCCTTAAGGAAATGTTGAAACTTTTCTTGAAATTGCCGCAAGGTTTTTTAATTTCTCTCTCAACTCGATCAATGTGAATTTAATATTACGACTCAAATCCAATTTTCATTAATAGATTTCGAACTTGCAAAAATTGCAAAATATATTTTATTTATTCTCTTCTACATTTTTTTCTATTTAAACTAGAGACCTTCAAATTGCATTCGATTCATAAATACTAGATATTTATAGCACTTTGTATATACTTTCTTCGAAATATTAATACTAATCGTCTAATTTGTAATGCAATCTTGACAAATCTTTGAATAGGTAATCATGATTTTCTCAAAACCGACCTTTATTTATGAAACGTTTACAAGAATACCAAACTACGATGTATTGAACTGTATGTGACTAGTACAGTTTTCATAAAAAAATTTTTGCGGAGACGTAGAGTCACTGCATTAGTGTAATTAATAAGAGCGTTGAACATGTATTATTACGCACTTGAGTTGAAAGCTTACCCTGGGCAGATATTGTTTGCAGTTTGAAAACACTAGCAAAAGCAACACCAAGCAGAGGTAACGCTAGCAGATGGGTCAATGAGACCATTGGCTATATATCGCTTTTGGTCACAAAAACATATTCAATCGAGATCATATAAGTGAAATTTTCTTACGGGGTTATCTAGTATTATATTAGTTATCCGTAACAAATAACATGTGATAATATGTATTATTGTAGCACCAGCTAAATAAAACTTTATGTATATTCATGTATGACTACGCACCATGCCACAGTAGGAAAGGAAGTTGGAAAATATTAAGACAACTATCGCATTAATAGTATTAATCCAAAAGACATGAAACTCTTAATCATGAACACAATGAGGAACGTGCTGAATTTATTAATACACAACCTCGTTTCGTTAGGTGATATTTTGTTATTGTCATTTGAACCTCGATTTAATGCATCTGAATGATTAGCGAGTGACGAAATGCTGTAATTTTCTAGTACTTTATATAATTTTCTTAAGCGATTAAGATAACTCTGCAAGGAGAATAACACTCAATGAGAACTACGTGTTATTACAGAATTGCGTACCAAATCGCCAAGCAAGATCTGACTTTTTTGGTAGATGGGAATATAATTCTTAGATTTCTATCTCGTGCCGTGATTGTCCAGGTCGGAACGAAGACCAGATGATGCATCAAGACGCGTCGAAGATGCCGTAGTCCGGTACAGCCGTGACGAGCCGATCCTCTGAAGATCTTGTAAAAAAAACAAGATTCCATATTCCAGTCTAACATTTCAAAACGCAAAATAATTCACATTTTAAACGATTGTCGGGACGTTGATATGATGCGTCAATTGAGAAGTAAACATTTTGTTGGAAGTTCTAACAATTGTATTTTAAAATCAAGAAAAGAGCATACTGGTGTACCCTTCAATATAACTCCCTTCAGAAATCAGTTAAATTTATTTAATTCAATAAATATTAACAGAAATAATTAAATGTTTATAATGCATTGTTAGTAATAATTGTTTTAATATCTAGGCAACAACCCCTAACTTGCTCCTATGAAGATAAATAGGCTTGGAGATTATGACTTCCATTAACACAGCAACGATTCATATCTTCATCACTTATCATTTTATCATTACACTGTTAGTATCAGAACCACACACTTCTTTTTCACAACTAGTCATATAATTATTTTACATCTCAAAACTGAGTACTGTGTAAAAGATTCCTCTTTTATAAAGAATATTAGGGGGGAAATGGGCATTCCATATGCCGCTATGTTTTTCAATTCAGGAGGTAGAAGACAAGGAAATGGCATAACATGCAGATCCACAGGCAGCATCTATGTTCCCTTCAATTGTTATATAATTTAAGAATATTGTGATATTTTCATTCTTTAACCCAGAACAAAAATTCCATTCTCATAACTGAATAATATTTTACATTGTCAACTTTGAAATTTTAACATATTTAACCGTCACAGTTTCTCGAAAACTTCCGTTCCTTTACCATTTATTTTCAATTCACGTTTTAAACGCGGAAACTGACGTTTTAACTACCATCGCTGTTGACGTAAATATGTCCAATCTGTGAAGCGAGATTGCATATGACGCACAGAACGTATCAGTAATAGAGTAGATATTGCTTAGAATTTGGAATAGAAATGAGAGCAATGACATGGTGAAAGGTTCGTTTTAGAGAGAGAAATGCACGACGAGAGGGGAGGAGTACTCTTAGATCAGAGTTCAACGAACGAACGATCTAAAGATCGCTGACCCGCAACAGGCGAATGAGTGTCAAGCTCATTGGCAGCAGGAGCGAGGAGTGTATATTCAGCCTTTGAAAGTAGATTGCCGTCGTAAGTAATTAGTTCTGCGTGTTATATCATAATCAGAAAATATCCAGACATCGTACACAAAATGAGTTTTATTTTGTATTCAAACATGCGTTTATAGCTGCCGTATGCAGAAATTCAGTATCAGTGTGTTCTCTTGAAAAATACTGATTCTGAGTTAGTGAATTTGTGAGGAATATTCAATCAAAGCCGTAAAGTCTCTTGCATTAAAGGGAGACTCGTACTTTAAAAACAATATTTAGGTGGGAGTACTAACGAGCACTAAGTTAAGCAATGTTTAGGCGAGAGCACTGGGGAGTACAGCGCTGCGATTTCAGCGAAATAAATCTATACTGCTCTCTAGGATATTGGCCAAGCGAAACTAAAAAGTATAAATAATATTTACTACCACTACAAAGTAATGAACGCTGTATTTCTTAGGTTCCCGGAACCAATAAACCGCTAACAGGCGCCGTCGCCACTGCTCGAACACGTAACTACCTTCGACCAAGATCTCGGGATAAAAATGAAGCAAATATTATACAGCAGCTACAGTCAGATACAGTCAGAACATCCTTGTAAGTATTTGGAAAAGATGTACTACATACCACACAACAATATTCAATTTCTTTCACATAGAACTAAGTTTATCAAGGCTGCTGCACCAAGAGATTTAAATCAAATAGTTTTTTCTTAGTTTTACAGATCATTGGTTATCTCGTAATGAACACGGCATATTTCCAAATTACCAACTTTTAAGTTGTAGGGTATTATTTCAGAAAAAGAGAATAAAGTAATGGTCCTGCATATGGAGGTTCGGGTAGTTACTTTAAAAATGCTATCAATTCTATCTTCTTGACAGAATTAAATGTATATTCAGTTGGAAATGTTTTTGGAATATCTATCGTACATCTTATTACGATAAACTTTACCTTATTTATCAACACGTCTACAACAAAGCAAGCTACAGATTCCACCACGTTCTTGGAAAATCGAGGGATGAATAAACCAATCTAAATCAAGACTTAGAAAAAATAGTGGTGCTAAAAGAGCACATACTTTCTTGCCCGTATTTGCACGCAAACTTACGCGAAAAATACTCCAATTTTTGAAATATAGTACATGACCTCATTTCAAAATCTATCTTTAAGGAATATATATTATTTTTTTTTAAATCTTTCTTCGTATTTGAAGTTGTAGGAAGACGCCAAAAATGTTCGAACATTTGCAATTTCGAAAAATCAGGGTTTTCAAGGAACTTGAGACCTACCTGCAGAAGAAGCTTTTTTAAGAATAATAATATTCCTCCAAGAAGAAAGTCTCTTGCCTTTAACTGTATTTCTGAAGTACGTTTGTAAGCATTTATTTCAATTGATGTTGCAGTAGAGGACATGTACAGAGTGACCAAGAATAATTTGTCCAGCATATATCCTCACGAAGCATTTCAAACATTTTTTCAATATAAATTTGTTTATATTTTCCTTTCTTAAAAGATGTATTTTGGAAAAGACAGATTCAAAGAATGTTTACAAATTTTCAAGCGCAATAGAAGGAAATAATGTAGAGTATTCTTTAAATTTGTTGCCAACAGCAAGGAAAACAAATTTAATTCGTTCACATAAGCAAAACCTCTCAGCCATTTTCAGGAAAATGTGGCTCACAATTCCATAATACAACGTTCAATAAATATGAATACAATCATTCTCAGACAAGAAGCTGACTTCCTGTATGAGGCGCAAAGCGTTTGTTTTTCTGGCCGTTTTAATGTAATGGAAGAATACTATTCGTTCCTTTTGATTCTTAGCTCATCGCGAGTAGTCTTTAATTTTGGTATGTAGTAGTTTAAACCCAATGATCTCTTTTGCGACACATCAAACAGGACATCTGTCAACCAAATATGTCTGGAACCCAATTAGCAGAAATGTGAAATTAAAATTGTATGTTGTGAAAAATGCGCCTTGCAAGCTGTGTAGATTGACTGTCACAGTTTGGATCAACATGATTTCGAAAAAATATTTGCAGCTTTTTCTAGTTTCGATGCAGACGTAATTGTTTAGGTTCTCTTCGCTAGTAGATGGAAGAATTCAGGAATTCTAATAACGTGTAGGAATTTAAAGAACAATGAATATGACAGTTGATATAATACCATTATTGTTATTAATATAGGTGTTTCATAATAAATACTTTTAAGTTTGACTAACTTTAATGAACGGATGTTTGGCACTGGTGTTGCTAATTCATTAAATTATCCTTTCCTGTATTTTTTATTTACAAAACGTAAAAAGAAGGAAACCATGAAGTATTAAACGGTTTCTCTGATCGGTAGTTTTCATGGCTTCTACGTTCATTTCCAGGTGAAAGCCGGAGCAGTAACCTAATAAATTAAACTTCATTATCTGTGCACGTCTTCTAGAGTTCAGTGGGAAATAATTATTCAAATTATCGTTTTCCATGTTTTCGCGGCAGGAAGTATATTCCTTCACAAAAACCATGATGCGAGACAAGAGCCCAAATATATAGATTATTTGCCTTTGAAAATAGATTTTATTGAATTGGAGCGAATATTTTGATAACAATTCTTGTGAAAACGTTAATTTCTTTCTGTATTCATAGTTCACCTTGTAAATGGCGTAGGGTAGGAATCCTAGAACTATCAGAACGTGCATAGAGTACGCTTCTCCCTGTATAGTTTCTGTTTTTGACATAAAATAAAATTTAAAAAAATGATGGGTCGAACCCCCATTACTGTGAAGTCGAACCTCCCTAGCTTTTTAGGTTTGTCTATCGTCTGCAAACTTTGTATATTACAGGTATTATATTATACTTGCTGGAAAATGGTAAATATATTTATATCATACAATTTCATATGACCGGTCTGTACAACCCGAAACAAATTGGTTATGATGAAAAGGAATGAAAAAAAAGTTTAACTTGATAGCAAGTCAAACCCGCTGAGTTTCCCCAACTATACGAGTGTATTAACCAACAACACATAACATAATATCTTGGGGATAAATAGAATAGTATTACGCGAACCGCTTAATCACCAATTTCACGCGTGTTGTTAAATGTTACGTTGGCATAAATTTACATATCGTTTCTCTAATAATAGCAGCACCATGGTAATTTTCGAGTAAATAATGGCAACTAGAAATTGACGTATCATCTCTTGAGAAATGAATCGAACAGAGGAATAGTCGACACAGAAACACTAGTTTCTTGCCCTGGATATATTACGATACATGGACTCGTCAAGAATTCGTCCTACATAGATGCATTCCGTTATTGATCACGCATTACTGGACCACTCAAAGCACTGAAACAGCAAAGGGTCTGGCAGGAACCTTCCGCCAGCCATGAAACATAATAATAGGAGATGCAGGCGGCGCAGTCGGAACGACTATTGAAAGATGTAGGTTACACGCCCATCCAGTTGATAAAGGAAAAGAGTGGCGCTACAAAACACATACTTTCTCCCAGTATTTGGAACGGCTACGTAGAACTTGCAAAAGTATTTCTGAACAGCAAACATTTTTATCCGCACTGGGATTCGAATTGCAACTCTTAGATTTAAAACGCCAGACACGTTACCCCTACACCATCAGTCTCAGAGTTTAACTCTGAGAGTTAAATTCAGTCTCAGAGTTTAACTTCCCCTCACGATTTTGATTATTTCAAGATCTAGTCTTCAAGAACACATTTCATTAAAGAAAGAACTTCTATCATCAATATTGTAATTTTACGATGTCATTTTTTGTTTGCAATTTTCAAAGATGCAGTGTGTTTTTGGTGAAAATGAGACCTGACGAATTTTTAAGGGTCATTTCCTCTCTCCAAGAAAAAAAATTCCATTAATTTTGAAAAGAATTACCCGAAAACTCTCACTTTTTTAAATGTGCATGCCCTTCTTTGCAGATTACCAGTCTTGGTGGCTTATGGTTCCAATTGATGTCACTGGAGAACCTCTGACAGGGACATCCTAGGGTTTGCACCCCAACGGTGGCAAGATCTTCGGCACTAGCTACAAAGCTAGGTTGAATTCAGCTGCTGTCTGCAGAAGAATTCTAGCAGGCGGCTGCTCTGATCGGTAGTTTTAATGGTTTCTATGATCAGCGAAATCCGGAGCTGTAACCTAACAAGCTGGCCACGGATAGTGGGCGCTCTTCCCTTTCTCTTCCTTGTCCTATCCTCGTACTTTACTTACACACACACATTATTACATGAACTACCTACCACACATGTCGGGAGACGGGTCTGGAGCTTCGAGCTAGTCCCGACGCTGGTAGGACATCACTGGTCGACGAAAAATCCCGCAAGCCGACGGGTAGGTGGTCACTGGATCTCGCCATTCAGCGGGAAACGATCACCACTACCTCTAGCAATGACACCATGCACTGCACTTTCTGGACAAATAACCACAGCAGTTGACACGCCCGGAATCACTAATCAATCAATCTTTAAAATTACACTGATTGGAAAAATGTGATGCACCCATAAGGAGCGGTCAAATATTATCCCATTTTGATACACATTCTTGAGAAATGAATCGAACAGAGGAATAGTCGACACAGAAACACTAGTTTCTTGCCCTGGATATATTACGATATATGGACTCGTCAAGAATTCGTCCTACACGTTCGTTCGTGATAATGCACGCCCACACACAGCACGTTTATCTATGGACTGCCTAGAGCATGTTGAGGCCCCCCCATTGATGTGTGAGATTAGATTTACACGTATCCGTATTGTGTAGATCGCCCACCAGCGAGCATTCGTGATCTCACCGCCCTGTTTCTGTGGTGTTGTTATCAGTCAACTGCTGCGTGTGATGCAGTGAAAAAGGACGTTTACGTACAGTACGAAGCACCCACGATGCCGCGCAGATGAGTTCGACAGCCTATCCACCAATTAACTACATTTGACGAAGGCCGCATTGTAGGAATTCATGAGGTTGGTTGGTCGTATCGTGCAATTGCTAGGCATGTGAGCTCTTCAGATGACACTGTGGCCAGATTTTGGAATCATTGGGTACATGATGGTACCCATGCAATTCGTGCAGGCTCCAGGCTCGTGTCGATCAGGATTCACTTCCCCGAGGGAGGACCGTCGTATGGTGCTCCAAGTGCGGATCTCATGACGTCGGCACCTGACATCCGCGAAGTTGTACTAGCGACTATACAACATCCTATGGGTTCCTACACAGTGGCTCGACGGATCGCATCCTCCGGATTGGGGTCCGACCGCCCCATTGCCATTGACACCTGAACACCGTCGTCGGCGTTTGGGTTGGTGCCATGCCCGGGAGGCGTGGACAGAGACCGAATGGCGTTTCAGCATGATTAATGATGATTCCCGATTCGCCGTAACCTCTGATGACCATCGTGTTTGAGTGTGAGGGCGTGAAGGGCAGAGGGTACTTTCTGCCTATATTGTGGAGAGCAGGCGTATCGCCGGGCATCATGGTGTGGGAAGTCATCGGATATGCGATCAAATATTGCTTCGGCAGACTTTGATGGAACAGCAAACCGTCACAGACATTTTGCGTCCGCACATTGTACGTCCACACAGCACCTTGGGACAGTTTTCCAAGATGATAATGCACGCCCACACACAGCACGTTTATCTGTGGACTGCCTAGAGCATGTTGAGGCCCCCCGTGGCCAGCCAGATCCCCCGATCTCGCCATCATTGACCACGTGTGCGATGACATGGGAAGGGGACTGCGTCGCAGCACCGACTTGCAGAATCAGAAGGAACAACTGCAACAACTGTGGTTGAACTTGCCTCATGAGAGGATCCAAAGGCTATTTGACACCATTCCGGACCGCATAAGGGTTTGCATTATAGCCAGAAGACGTGCGACGTCCTACTGATCAGGTGCCCGCTTTCCACCTGTAACTACCTACGGGCTTGTCTCTTTCGTCACATATTGTAATCAGTTCAAAGAAGTTACAGGGTCTTTCAGCATATGCAGTTTCATTCATTTCCAACCACTCCGTCTGGATGGATCACTTTTTTGTCACGCAGTGTATATTTTGAAACCAAATTTCAGAATTAATATTCATTTCAGAAAATGTTGCTAATTTTGAAATGACCATTTTAAATGTGAAAAAGTTATGTCCACCATGCTCTAGTTTTCTTGGAATTGTGCAATAATTACATCTTTGGTATTCCAGCCGGTAGCAGATCAATTTCTTAAGAAACGGCGCACGAGCGACGAGCAGGCAGCCTGAATCTGGATACTGAGACGAAGGAATTTTTGAGAGTGCAGTGGAGCCATTGGTAAATTTATGTGATTTAAATGAAAACGTGTATTTACTTATTTGTAGTGCGATTACGTTCCATGTTTGTCTTGTGCGCTTGTTATTAAAAGGGGTATTTTTTTCTTTCGTGCTTCTTTCAGACGTAATTTTGACTACAAAGAGATGTCAATGTATAAACAATCCGGATGTCGGAGAAAGCCTCCATTATTACAGTCTCCATTGTCGCTTATAATTTTATAAATGAGTGTAATAATTCATACGCTCTGCCACGTCTCCCACTAGCGCAGTCTCGCATATATTACCCAGAACTTTATTAATCATTTATTTAATTATTCATTGCATCAGTCATGTAACTCGTCTGACGCAACGCTGATCATATTTTTAAGTTTATTCCTAGCAGTTGGCCGACGCGTCCACAAGCGTGACATGGCCGACGCGTCGACAGCCTACGGCCTTCCGAGAATTCGAGCGCCTCTGATGTCACCACATTCGCCCTCCCTGCTAGCGACGCCTCGCTTGCGCAGAACTCTTCAAAATATCATAAAATTTTATATAGCAGTGCCAAATCAAAAGACCTCAGCAAAACATTGCTGTTAATTAATTACTACGCTCATCGAGCTTTAATTCTTTACTCTACATGACTTCTTAATAACACGCAGCTTAAAATCTTACTCAACCCTTCTCTCATTGGTTGATTAGCTTCCGCGTCGCGAAGCGCCTTCTCAGACCAACAACTCTCATCGGACGAGTTCAGTCTGGAGCAAAGGTTTATTCCGAGCGGATCTGATCCGCTCCGCTCCATGTCAAACATGTAATTACACATTTCTTTAACTGTTCAGTATTCAGTGAACCAGTGAAGTGCCTCTAAAAACGTCCTTGTCAGTTCTACATTCGATCATGATTCCAACACCAGACTGTAAGTTGTGATGTGATCATTATGTGAACTCAGCAGTTTTCTGTTAATTAATCTGTCATGATTGATAATACTCGACTGTTAGTGCGCTGTGAAGCTTAGTGTAATTGTGACTGCGGGACGTTTCGGACAGAAGTCACGTTCACTGCAACTGCTTATATATATATATATATATATATATATATATATATATATATATATATATATATATATATATATATATATATATATATTGTGACGTTCGTGGCCTGGCCACTAACTCACACGGCACCCACGCATCTTAGATTGTGGAAGGAGTGAATAAATAACATCGCAAGAGCAGCACGGAAGAGAAAAGGCGCGACCTGGAGGTGGCGGCCAGAAGCAGCGGCGGGGTAATTTCAACGGAGGGGCGGCGCGGCATAGGGGTTCTATGACGTCAGGGCCGCATTTATACGGCGGAGCGGCGAAAAGCTGCCATCTTCTCGATCCAGACGGCGACGCGCGAGGTACTAGTTCTTCTCGATTTGGACGGCGACGAGCGAGGTACTAGTTTTTCTAGAGCTAGGCGGCGACGAGTGAGGTATTCCTCCGTAGTAAAGACGCGGAGTCGTAGAGATTATCGCGAGTAATAGTGGAAGAAAACGTTGCAACATTGAGGCGGCGAAAAGGCAGCAAGTTAATATTATAACGAGGCCGCATAAAGTAAAGTAAACGTGATTGTGAACAATATCATAGTCAACGCGCTGGTGGGAGCGACACGTGCTGTAACACACGCGAGGGACGGAGCAGTACGCGTGCATGTGTCCTGGATCTGGTGGCGAGAGCTTAGAAGACTGGTGCGAAAATCTGGTAACGGACTGCAGAGACGGCTTGGAGGACATCGGGAAACGCGAGTGGCGGCGCGGCTGGCAGGTGTGCAGCTACTTCGACGCGACGGCGGTGCGTAACCCGGGGCCTTGGGCGGCGGCAAAGGTAATTTGTAACTGAGTAAACCAGAGTGGGAGACCGTATTTTGGAAGGAGTGAAATGAAGAACCAGACCATTAAAACTTTGTAAAATCAACTGAGATTTGTATCACGACAGCATAAATTTACCTTGTACAGCGGTAATACTTGCAATAGAACTCGATCTAGAAACTGTGTGAATTTTTATTAGTGTTCCTCATTTTATTGTATAAAATTTGCTAACGAGGAAATACTTAATGTAAAGTAGCAATAAGATCTTGAATAACGAGTGATTGTAATTAATCCCAGGAGTATGGGAAAATTTAGTTTCAATTAAGTTCATAACTTAGCAAAACCGTGCACGGGTGATAGGAGAATCAGACTCGACATAGCGAGCACATTGTTAAGTAAATTTTGTGTTGTGTTGTAAATTTTGATTTAATTCTGAACTTGAATGTTAAGTGTGAACAATTTCTCATGCCATATTACAGAATATACTGTCATTTTATCTAATTTTGTGTCTGGGTGTGTAACTTTCTCATACCCCAAAAGATCCTGCCCCCCGAGATATTCAAGCTCGAAAGAGCATTCTATCAGGGCGTTTCCACGAGTGGAGGCGTTACA
>BLKR01016372.1:0-29593 GCA_011170035.1 Teleogryllus occipitalis | reverse complement strand
TTAACTGTTACGTGAGCTTAAAACGGTTGAGGAAAGAAAGAGACGTTGTTAGGAATTTGATTCCTTTGTCATGTTTTTAGGAGTTCAAATCCTTTCGATTGTCCAGACTTCGTCGCATGCTGTTAAAACTAGACATTTTGGCTATTCATTATGGCGTTCGTGCGACTGAAATACGGTATCTCGTTCCAATCACTGGCGGAGGAAGCATACGACATCTCATTTTGAGAGTTTTCCGATCAGGTTAACCGATTGGCCCTACAGTTGACTTTTATCATTCTGTGCGGATACTGAGCGCACGTAACGAATAATTTTCTGTTTTGCATACTTTGGAGACCGTCTGGACAAATGCACCGTCTGTCGGAACGGGCAGGTTCCTTGCCAGCTGATCCGCAGATCCGTTGTACCGCAGTGCGAGCCTCTCAGTGGGGGTGTCGAAATCAAATGCGCTTGTCTCCCTTTTCAAAGGACGGTATCTTCTCATAACTGAAGGGGAACTTATCTCTTTAACGACGACACAAGATAGTGTTTGTCTACTTTAAGAGCTTGTGCCAGCGCGGTGACAACGTCGGTGTATGCAAATAAAAAACCCTGCGTACGTACTAATGCTTACATACTACTATTCATTGTTTTCTAGCTTGAGGTTTCTAGTTTGTCTCCTCGTTGGTGTAGAATCCGTGTACTTGGTCTTAGTGAAAGGTTTGACAGCGCATTAAGAAATACTCAGGTTATGTTTTGTAAAAAAAATAGGCATTTTAAAAAGTGTTCAAAGCATTTCCTTTGTTAATTGTGTAGATTTAAAATAGTAATAGTCATTGGGCTAATTCTGAAAAAAAGAGAAAAAATACCAAAATTAATTATGATTAGTGAAGACAGAATTGGAGAAATGGAAATGCCACTGCACAACAGCTCCTTGTGGCGCCAAGATCTACCAGTAGCGCCCCGACCTTGCGGACATGGGTTCGGATACGTGTGGTAAGCACATATACAGACCTCACGCCACATTCTGGTCTTCTTATCCTGAGAGAAGGTAACTTCCTCATCGTCACACAGCGACAGATACTGGGACATTGCAAGGAAAACGCACACTGTAATCTGTCCCGGCCGGGGATCGAACACGGGATCGCGTCCTGGAAAGCGGGAACGCTGACCAGTGAGCTACCCTGAGGGGCAAACGTGCTATTAGAAGCAGAAATGTATAGAGAGTCTCCGTATTATCTTTCTTCCACGAAAATAGTTGGGGGAAGGGGAACTTCTGCATGCAATGAATGATTTTTTTGCTCTTCATGGCGCGACGACCGTGTACACTGGGAATGAACATTGACGAGGGAATGCGTTGAATTATGGGTGGGAATATAGACTGCCTCGAATGAAGTCATTGATAAGAGGAAAGTCATAGGGAGTGAGAAGTCAATCGAATGGTAAACGTAAGCTTCCGCGGCTCGAGTTCATCATTTCTTGGCTGTCCGGGTGACGCCGCGTCGTTGACTGAGAGACACAGGCCGGTCAGTATAATTACCGGACGCGAAGTACCGCGGTGTCACTGTCCTGAGGAAGCCTCCGACATGGCAGTCGAAACGTCAGCCACTCAGCCAACGACGCGGCGTCACCCGGGCAGCGGAGGTATCAATCGAATGGTGTTGCGTGCAAGGGTTGTAAACCGCCCGAGCTCGCTCCTGTTTCATACAGGGAGGGATTTGACCCCCACAGGGTGGGGTCGAATATACGACTCCCAAGTATAAAATCTGATTTCAACAATTCTGCCCAAGGTATCCAAATACAAAGGAAAAAATTGAAAAAATATACGTGTCATTTTTTTAACGATTTTTTAAAACATTTGTTTAAACAAATTTAAAACAAAATCGAAGTATTTCCACATTTTTTGGGGGTAAACTATCCCTAGCCTAATAATGATTTTCTTCAAGAAAATATAGTTTAGACAATAATTTCTCTTGAAAAGTTTGTTTTGAACAATTCAAAAATCGCAAAAAATTATTTTTGAAAAATATACTATTTTCGATGTAACGAAATGGAACCGTCCTGACATTGCGTGCTGGGTCTGTGGATTCTCGGTGGTCTCTGCGCGTTCGACTGTTGAAGAATTGGGAGTGCAACTTTTCTTTGGGGTTTTCTCCGAATCCTGGATTGCCCCGCTTTGGATTCTATCGCGTCCGTATTGTAGTCATAACTTGCTCCCTAGGGAGAGCAGTGTAGAGGCAACAGATTTAGAATCAGCTCAAGCCAGATTGCCTATGAATCCTTACCTTAACTAAGTCTCTTAGATCTCTGAGGAAGAAACAATAAATTGAAATTAAGGTCTCCGTCAGAACATACATTTTTCGCAGTTTTTATTAACAGGTCACAGAATTGATAAGCAAATTAATAAAATGTAAAAAATGAGTGTTTGCATATATAACTAAGAATTTCACGCGACGATACGTCTCAGGAAGCAAAGCATTGCGTGACATGAGTTGAAAATAATTTATCTTAAAATGGGAGAGATCTAGATTGTAAGAATGATTGAAATATACGTAAATCCAATGAGGAAATTTGTTCGTTTACCGACAATCTTTTTGCTCTGCTGTTTGCATTTCATTTCACTTAAAACTTTTTTTTTTAAAAAAAAAAAGAATTTATTTAACTCAGCAGGTTTTCAGAATTCTGAAAAAATCAAAGCGTGGTTAAAAGTTTCGCGGCACTTCATTATCTCATTTCCCCTCGGGTTTCAAGTAGAAGCGCGCCTTTGAAAGAACCCGAGGGCGCGATGTTTTGTAAAAAGCGCTCTTCTCCCCTTAAGTCCCCGGCCCAGGCGGGGATAAGCGGCTCATAATGAAACCGCCTCCCTCCTCTTCTCGGTCAGTTGACTGCTCCAAAGTGAGAGAATATATATTAAGTGAAGGACCAGCGCAAAAAAGAAAAAGGAAGGCGTCAGAATCTGAGAACAAGCGGTTTTCACATGAAAGGCTCTAGACGGCGCGGCGCGGCCCGGCCCAGCGGTGCCCGGCTGCTCCGAAATGAAGAAACTAATTTACTGGCGGCCGCCGCTCCCCCGAGCCCTTCGGTCGGGGTGGGGGTGGAGGGGGGGGGAAGGCAGCCCTTTGAGGGAGCAAAAAAAGGCGCGAGCGGAGCGGAGCGGCGGGGTGGGTGGAAAGGAGCGACTTGACCCGGTCTTTGGGCGGTCGCCCGATAAGCCCGTCGCCTGGGGGCGTTTCTCCCCGTCTCCGCTTCCGAAGCGTCGCACCCCGGCCCTCCCCCACTGCCACGCTCGCGGAGGAATTCGTGCGGTTTAAAAAGCGCTTAGCGCCTGGCGGTGACGCCGCGCGGCTGTTCCAGGCTCGTGTCCCACCCACTTCGGGTTGGTCGCCGACAACTTGGAAAGTGAAACGTGCGAGTAGATGTTGGTATTTAATTGGCAGATACAGTTAAAATTAGATTCATATAATATTTATTTATTTATTTATTTTACGTCAAAAAACAGTAAAAACTGCGTATGACGTGCTATGGGGAAAAGTGAATTTTGAATACTTTTAGCTTTCCTAGTATAGGAGCCTGCAAATGTACAAATTTTCTTTAATAAGCCTCCTGATAATAGGCTGAACGAATGTTGTCTTCAGAACAGTTCTTCTGGAAGCTTTTTGATGAAGTTCTGCCTCATCGTATTTTTGGGAGGGTAGTGGCTATAGCCCGTAAGATCATAAGAGAAAAATAGGTGCGTCTCATACTTTGTGTATTTTTTTATTATTTCATTTTAATTCTTAATAAACAATTTTTTACGAACTACTTTCGAGGGTGAAAACTTCAGACAACTCTTTTATCAAGTATCTTTTTTATTTAGAACTTGCATTTTAGACATATTTAACATTTGAAAATATTTTAAAACAAGCTTACCGTAGGCGACGCCACAGTCATTATATTTAATAAAGTGAAATATGGTGGAAGAATGTCAATAAATTTAAAATGATAGCTTTCGAAATGAATATGAAATTAAAAAAATAAAACAATATTCATTCTAGTAAGTTTTAAAGAAAACGGTAATATTTTTAATATCATTAAATGCCAACTGGCTCTTAACTAAAATGTATTTTTTAAAGTTGTAATTAAAAATTTAAAGTTTTGTTACAACCTTACAAACATTATTAACATTAAACATGATTAATTACAACCTTATTAACGGGAACCATCTTCGTAAAGCGCGTGGGCTGCGGGTCAGAAGCCGCTGGTGTAGGGTGTTGATGAAGAGATTTATTTTATTTCTTGTGTTGCAAGTTATGTGCTCAGTGAATGCGCTATAAGTATGGCAACCTCCTTCGATGCCGTTTATTAAGAGTTGTATATAACGAATGGGCAAAGTGAGTGAACAGAATGAAATAAAAGTAGTATGCAGTTATCATCTGGCATCTAACAATATAATGCCCTCCAGACCTACATATTTCTGTCTGTTCTCTTCCATGGGGGCTTTTTTAACAAATATATTTCGCATAACACGCATTGAATGGGGGCACCGTTCTGAATTGCGGTTGAACCGATTTCCGCATTTCAACTCCGATATTTGTGTCAATGTATATAATATTTCATGTCATCAGGAATTCAGTAACCAAGTAAAATCAGGTATCGCCTAGCTACCTTTTGTTTGCCTTATCGACCACATTAGGATGTAGAGATAGTACTTCTGCAAAATGAATGGAAATTTAATGTACAAATGTACTAAATTTAGAAACATATTTAGGAAAAAACATGATTTGGAAAAGCATAAAATATAAATACTGTCTTTCCTATTTTTTTTATTTTTCTTTGGTTTTAACTAATGACGGACAATCTGACGTGATGATTTTCATATCTTTCTCCTTCCTCTGATCTTTTTTCCATCTAGTATTCCTTCGTGCTTCAAAAACATGCTTTTTCTCTGTTTCTTTATCCAATTTGCGATGGAAATTCTGTTCTGTGCCTTCTTTTCTGTAAAAATGGCTCTCAGTAATTATTAATACCATTTCTATTGCTGCTAATGATTGTACTTTTGTTGCTTTTGAAAGACAGTTGGCGTTTATATTATGTTCATAATTGTAACGAGTTTATTGGTTTAGTGGTGAGTTATTGTTGACATTTACATAATTGAAATGATTGAAGGCGTTGTAATTGTCAAGAATACTATAGTCAACAATAGTATTGTTGACAATGACAACGCCTTCAATCATTTCAATTATGTAACGAGTTTGCCACTCGTTAGTGTTGGTCGACGTTTGGGAGAGCACTGATGAATCCAGAGGTCTGATTGCGAGTGCATCAGTGAAAGCTCCTCGGCCGCGCAATAACTCATGCGTGTGGCGTCGCGCGGGCGCTCGCGAGCTGTGACGCGGTGGCGAGTGGCGGCGGGGGGTGGGGCGGGCCCCGGCGGACGGAGGGAGGGCCGCCAGGGCTAATGAGGGCACCCGATATTTTCCGCCAGGGAGCGGATAACGAGGCTCGCCTCTCGGACCGCCCCGTCCCCGCGCCCCGTCCCGCCGCGCCCCGCCCCGCCTCCCCGTCTCCGCCCCCGCCCGCGGCGGCGACGTCGAGCGACGCGAGGCGACGCGACGCGACGCGGCGGGGGCGGCGGCGGCGGCGGCGGCGGCGGCGCCGGTGCCGGACAGCGGCGATCCATCTCGAGGGGGGCGCGCGCGCTATAAATATGGCACCCGATACAGGCCAGTAATTGGCAGCCGCAATTTGTATCGCGGACGCGCCCATAAATAATACCGCTCCGCCGCGCTCGCCCACCGCCCCCGCTTCCACCACCCGGCCGCCCCCTCCCCTGCCGTGGCAGACGCAAAGCGCTCCCGACGCGTAAAAACGCCGCCTGCCAATGCTCCCGACGCGCCGCCATTTGCGCTGCCGCCCCTCGTCTCTGGCAGGCTCTACGTGTGTGGGTGTGGACCGGTGTCAGCGAAGCGGCCAATTTGCAAGGTTTTTGTTTTAGCAGAAAATGTTGAACGAAATATTAAGGATTATGTGCATAATTGTCTTAATTCAATTCATTAGGAGTGACTTAACTGTAAGTCTTGTTACACGTTCAAGCATTATGCCAATAAACGATTTGTTTGCACTGCCTTCCTTTTCGGTTTGTCATTCCCGCTTTTCTGCTTACGTCTTTTCCTTGATGCAGAAAACTGCTTTTCGGAGATGAAGTGCATGAGCGACTTATGTGTGTCGAGGTTTGTACTTTTGGCAAACGCCGGTGTGGACGTTTGTATGTGACGCCGTTTCCCTTTCCGTTCCCGCCGTCCGATCCGTCCGGCCTACCCGTCATCCACGATCCGTCTGCATTGGCCTTGCTGCTTCACCGTCCCACCTTCTCCCGACGTCCCCGCTTTCTCCACCGCTGTCACTGTCCCCTGGACCCCGCCTCACACTCCCACCGCCCCGACTCGCACGACGTGGGGCGCCCATCCGGCACCAGCGCGCACTTTAATTTTTCCGCCCCCGCGCGGCGCCTTAATAAATATCGCGCGTATCGCCGAACATTTCCGCGCCGCCCCGGCCGATGGGGCGCGCTTTTTTCCGCGTCCCGGCGCCGGCGCCGGCGCCAGCGCGCGCAGCTGCTCCGGGGACGTAACGACGCCCAATTAGCCGTATCGCTGATGCCCTTTGCATGATGACGAATCGCCTTATCTCGCGCCCGACCGCTCGAAAAAACCGCCGCCCTCCCGATCCGGGAATTATCTCCCGGGCGGTTGCAGCGGCCGCGCAGCCGAGGCGCGCGCCTTCTGGAAAGGGGCCGGAAACATAAACCTGATGGGTGCTCGTGATTACTTGAGTTGGAGATAAAATTGGTGGGCGTTATGTCGGACCCGTCTGGAAGTTGAATGTCAGAAAATTTTTCTTCTTCAACAACATATATTTCAACAAGATAAAAGAATTTTCACAGTCGGCATCACGAATTGAACTATCATTTACGTGTAAACTCTAACGTCATTAACGTTAGAGTGCTTGCCCAATAACGTTCAAGTACTTGCGCCATTCGTAAACTAATTGAAACAAGGGAAAAACTAAAAAGCAATGTGGTCGACATGAAAGTGAATGAAAACATCTTTTCGCTAAATTGTGAAGCACGTGCTTGTATATTTAACTTGTATGATGATTAAAAAAACTTTATTTTCCACTTTTCGCTGAGTTTTCAGTTGTTTGTTAATACAAGATCTCAGAGTCGATAAGCTGAACAAAGGATTTGCAATAAATTAAATTTTAGTTACAAACCCTTTCATTTACAGGCTAATACGTTTTCCAATATTTCATTGAGTCAGTCTGAAGTTGAGTCACACTCATTTTTTCCATCCGAATTTTAGAATATTTGTATTTTTTCTTATCGTGACATTTTTCATTGCTGATTTGTATGACGTGCCATTTAAATAGCTAAATACGTTATGTTAAAGGCTTTAGAGTCAGTGAGTCTCTGATAAGTGACATTGGTTGGAACAGCTCCTTCGCTGTGGGAGAACCAGACACAAGGCGAGTGCCGTGAAGGGTGTTTAGATCCCTTTGACTTGAGCTTGTGAATCTTCTATGTCGTTTGCATGTTTTGTAATGCCCGCAATTTGACACACGTTTCGAAGCCATTGCTTTACCCGCCACTAATTCACCCACACACCAACAGTCTATCGTTTCACTACATGATACCTTCCAAGAGCTTTCACTCGTTAACTCAGCTGTTTGCGAAAAACATACTTTTCCTTCAGGTTTGCCAGATCGTTTGATAGCCTTTCCCTCAATTACCTATAATAATTCTCCAAATTGCACGTTTCCATTCAAACATTCCAGGCGTAAAATATTAGTAATTTATAATACCAAAATTGAAATAAACTGAAGATCTTAGAATGGAATCTTCAAGATACGTGGTGTCTGACCTTACCCAAGGATTAAATTCGCTATTGTAACACACTTTTATAATTATAATTTGAATTTAAGCCAATGGAATGGACAATTATTTGTTGAAATTATAAAGTTTCAGCGCGATATTTTAGTTCCATATAATAGTAAACATTTTTTGTTCAAATAGTTTTCAAAATTTAATAATTTAACTTTCTTTTTGTTTTGCTCTTGTTTTCCCAATCTCCTCAACGAGGAAAACACCCCATTTGGGGTGTAAAACATCAATCTCTCAATCCTATTTTTTTTTTACTCTACGAGGAAATTTCAATGCAAGGTATAACGAAATACGTTCACACGGAACCAACGAGATAGTAGATGGGATAAAAGAATGGATTTCAGCCTTGCATATCTAACAGCTGTTGCCGATGATAGTAACCAAGCTTCCATTAAGACCATGTCAACAATATTTTATCAAAATTTCCGCAACATATGAGCTAATGTGACTTCTCATTGCCATTTTGTATTCATCGAGCTTCCATAAACGGAGAGCAATGCCCAGACCCGAATCGGTTCTTGCAGATGGGCTATTTATAACGTACATGAACGCAGGAACGGGTTCAAAAGGCCCATTTACGAAACAGAACGCTTGCTTCACCCGCCAAATGTTTGCGAGTTCATTCGGAAGTATCACTTGGCGAGTGGCCGTGGCCGCCGTGTGTGCGCGGGGTGTGCAGACGGGCGCTGCCCGCGTGAATGTGCTCCGGGGCGCCGCCGCCGCGCCTCGCCTCGCCTCGAAGCGCTGCTCTGTAATTTGCAGGTGGCGGCGGGATGGGCGGCGCGATTCCCGGCTATAAAAGTCCGCTTAGTCTTTGATGTACGGCGCGCGGGCGGGGGCGGGGCGGGGGCGGCGGTGGTGGCGGGCGCCCCGAGTCCGGCCAGCGCCCGCGGCGACGCCCTGCCGCTCCGCGTCCATTAACGCCCGCCCGGGGCGCCTTCGCCCTTCGCCCCTCGCCGCCCGCCCGAATTCGAAACGGCTACACAGGCCGCTGAAGGATGTGCCCGGGATGGGTCGCGCACGGGTGTGCGTATCACACGGCTCATCTAAAGGCATCGGCCACAAACACCAAACGGAGATTACCCGTTCACTCACCAAAGCCAGGAACGTTGCATCAGGAAGAGCTCCAGAACGTTGGATTTACTAGCCGGAATTGGAACTCTGCGATAATGAAATTGGTCCAGTTTAACTTTAGAAGGCTATATTTCGAAATTATACTTTCTCGCCTTACTTCGTAAGAAGAGAAAGTATTGTAATCGTGCGCGGGAAAACTACTACTTTCGTCCGAAAAAACTCTTATTGCCGGGCCCTCGTTAAGGCAAACTGGATAAAGTTCCTTTACGCGTAAATTACTTCCTCCAACGTGTTGTGTAGTCAGAATCCATGCTTGTTGGGTTCTTCATACTGAAAAATCGATTGACAGCGAAACGTCTGCCGTCTTCTGTGGTCAACGCTAGCGCCAAAACCATTCGGCAAAATGTCTGTCTGTCCGTCTGTCTGTCTTTTCGTCTGTCCGTCCGCCTATCCGTCTGTCCGTTTGTCTGTGGGCAACGCTGTCGCCAAAACCCTCCAGTCGATTTTCTCCAGAATTGATATTCCTCTATCTACATAAAGTAACTCAAGGCCCTCTTAGTGTAAAACATATTTTGACTTTTTGGGACATTTTACGTGAAGCCTAAAAATAAATTTCAAAGTTTTCTCAAAAACGTTTCAAAATTTTTGGAATTAATTTTGTCCTCATATAGTGTAAAGAACGCTTAAAATACAGATATCATTTCCTTTGAATATCTGATTTTCCAAAAATTGCAAAAGTTCAACATTTTTTCGACGTCTTCCTACAACTACTATATTAAAGATAGTGATATTTTCCCCTAATAAAAAAGGGTTCTTAGACAGAGACAGATCTTGAAATAACGACATGTACAATTTTTCAAAAATATGAGTACTTTTCGTGTACTTTTATATGAAATTTAGGAATTTTTTAATCATAAAATGGCTCCAAATTTGTTCTTGAATTTTATTCGTCGTATGTATCCAAGGCCGAGATAAAACTTGGCGCTAGTCTCAGTTTTGGAGAACTATTTTCCTAAATTGCAATAAATAAATAAGTAAATAAAGAAATAAATGAATGCAAAACGCCAGTATTGAAGATTGAGATTTTTTCTGTAATGAAAAATGTTCTAAAAAATCAGATCTTTAAGAAAAATTATACACAATTTTATAGAAGAAAAGGAGTAGTTTTTGTGTTATGCTTCAAGTTAATGCAATTATTAAAGAAAATTATTAAAAATCACTCAAATGTTTTTGGAATAGAACAAGAGACGCTTAAAACATTGGCATAGGTCTCGTTTTCGTTGATCTCTTTGAATTTTCGAAAATTGCAAATTTAGAAATAATGCAAGAACCACTAGTTTAAGTGATTGGGAATACTTAGTCTCTGTGGAGTGTGGGCTCGGAATGGTTCATTTTTCATTTCCCTGGACCAATAGCTAGCGAAGCGGGTATTTATTTTCATGGGGGCCAAAACATCGAAAGGTACCCAAGCATCTCAACACTTCTTCTGCGGCAGAAGGGAGATACTTACATACATATCTAACTATGAAGTAATCTTAAAACTAACTTGTAGTTGGCATGTTTCAAATTTGATTTCTATTGCAAATGACGCTTTGGCGGTCTCCGTAGAGGAATTTATATATGGTAGCGTTTTTGTTTGTAGTTATTTTCTTAAATATTGTTGGTTTTGCTCGCCCATTCACTCGCTCATTCCCAACTATGTTTACAGATGACGCAGAACGTTCATACGTTCATTTATACTAGGCAAAATGTGCACCGTGTAGAGTTAATTTTCACTTTCACGCCTCTGAACCGACTGATGTCAATTAACCGATTGAAGTGCGCTCTGAGAGTCGTCCATCGCCTGTATTAGGGGAGCATGAGGCATGCTTAGCCATCCACTGTGTTTGGTCCATACGATTCTTCATCAGTGCATAGGATGAATTCCTGATGCCAGTAGGACTTCCCCGATCGTCGCCCCTTGCCGAGCGAATAAACAACTCGTACCTCGGCAGAGCGGCGCGGCGCGGCGCCCCAGATTGCTGCTGCTGCTGCCGCGCGCGGCCGATCCATCATTTGGGCGTAACGAAGCGCCCGCGCCTTCGCCCACATCATAATGGGCCACGCGATTTATCGCGCGCGTTTCAGCGCCTGCCGCAGATGCTATCGGGGCGCGCGAGTGGGCCCGGCGCCCCGGGCTGCGGTCCCAGTCACGGCTACTGGGCGGCAGATGCCGGCCGCTGCCGGGTTACGCCGCCTGCTGCCCGTTGCCCGGTGCACAGTACCCGCCCCGCCCGCCCCTCGCCCCCGGCCGCCCTCCGCCGCGCCCGCACTCCCGCTGCCCACCGCTCACTGCCCGCCGCCCGCCGCCCGCCGCCCGCCGCCCGCCGCCCGCCGCCCGCCGCCCGCCGCCCGCCGCCCGCCGCCCGCCCCCAACTCTGACACGCCTTTCTGCATCCGCAGCTGCCCCGCCGCGTGAACCCTGCTGCCCGGCCCTGAGCGTTGTCCCCGGCGCCGCGACGTCGCACGCCACTCTGCGTTAGCGGCGACGCTCGGGCAGCGCCGACGGCGGCGGCGGCGGCGACGGGCGAGCAGCGAGGGCCGGGTCAGGCGGCCGCTGCGCTGGCCCATGAATGGCCGGGTAATTACCGGTAATCAGCTGTTTCCTGTGTCCCGAGCACACGCAGCCCCGGCGTCGTGACCCGGCCGAGGCACTTATAAATTATACGGTAAAGCGCAGGGCGGGCGGGCTGCCCTCCCCCTGCCCGCGCGCGGCGGCGGCCGCCCTCGCCACGGGGGCGTAATGATACCCATCGGCGGGCGGGCGGGCGGGCAGCGCAGCGCAACGCGGAGCAGCGGGCGGGGAGGAATCGGCGGCGATCCTCACGGCGCAGAAGAGCCGCCCCGCCCCTCTCCGCTCCTCGCTCGTCGACGTGCGTGCTTCACAACGTCCCCACGTTCCATCGCCAGCTCCTAAGCATTTCACGTCTTATTAGGAGAACCAGGATTTTATATAGTTGCTTTAAATGCTTTAGGAGAGTGCTCCAAAATAATGCAGATCTTTACGAATCATGAAAACTAGTTGTTCTCAAAATATTTAGTAGTGCATAGATCAGTTCGTTAGTTTCAATGCCTTTTTGCCCAACACTACCCAAAGCTAGTATGTTTTTAAGAATTGATATTTATTAGTAAATTGTTTCAAGTATATGAATGCTTCGACTCAGCTATGATAGAGTAGCATCAACAGGTGCTCTATAACAAAAGACGTACATCGGACTAATGTTTTAATAGCAGCCGTTGAAAATACTTCATACATTAACAATATCTTTTTTAAGGTGCCAAACTTTTTCTTTCTCGCCTTATTTCGTAAGTTGAGAAAGTATTTTAATCGTGCGCAGGAAAACAGCGATGTTTCGACAGAAATAAACTCTTATTAGTGGGCCCTGATAACGAAAAAGGGGGAAAATAAATTACTTCTTCTAATTCGTTGTGTAGTCAGAAAGTTTCATGGGTCCTTGATACCGAGAAATTGATTGGCAGCAAAACGTATGACTGTCCGTCTTCTGTGGTCAATGCTAGCACCAAAACCATTTGACCGATATTCTCCAAAATTGATATTCGACATCGATTTAATTGCTCTCAAGGACCTCTTCAGTTTGAAACAGCTATTTGTATTTTTGGGTGTACTTACAATGAATCTCAACATTTTCAAAATTTTCTCGAAAATTTCTCCACATTTTTACTTTCTCTCACTTACAAATGTAAGAAGAAAAAGTATTGTAATCGTGCACAGGAAAACGGCAAATTTTCGACACAGAAACTATTTCTTCTATCGAAAAAATGAATAAATTCAGTTGCTAAAGTTCTGGCTGATATCGCGGCCCCTGGAATTAGAAACCGGTATTTTAATTTTAGGGGATACTTTACATAAAGCCCCTCGGCCATTTTCAAAATTTTCAAAAAAATGCCTTCAAATTTTTTGATTACATTTTTTTGTTGAATAGTGCGAAGGACGATTAAGAGAATGGTGCATGTCTCATTTTCGTCGAAATCCCTGATTTTCCGAAAATTAAAAAAAAAAAGTTACTACTATAAAATGGAAGATAGAAATTTTTGCCTCAGACAAAACATGTTGAAGAAAATTAGCTCTTTAAAAATGGTCATGTACAATTTTTTGTAAAAGTTAGTAGTTTTCGCGTAATTTGAGCTTGTAATGTACGCAATTTTTTTCTCAAACACAGTTCCAAATGTTTTCTTTAAATTTTCTCTACTTCCGGTATCGTTCGGTTTTTTGAACCGCGACACTTAGTTTGAAATTTAGAGAAATTACTTCTATTTGATAGGAGATAATGTTTCTCGCTGTATGCCACGTAGTTTTGGGTTGTCGAATTTGTGTTGATGTATTAGGTTTAAAATTATTGGTTTTCATACCTCAAGCACTATGATTAGAAGTGAGTTTTACAAGTGTTGATTGAGATGTGTTAATATGGTCAGAAATTGCGATATTATAGTATTACATTACTGAAGCATGAAGTTGTAGCACAGAAGCAAAAATGCTGTCTTAGCACCAGTTGTGTCTTATCATTTCTGTAATAAAATAGAGAAATTCATCTGTTCAGATGGTCCACCATTTCATTGTTATTTCTGATTTTTTTAGATTGCAAAAGGTGCACATTTTTTGGACCCCTTCTTTTTTTTTAAAATCCTCTTATTATTTATTTAAATAATTTTACCATTGGTCACTTTGGTGTGAAGAATATTCATTTTATGGATTTCTGAAAAGTATTATAATTTTTTGTTAATAAGATGGATTTTTCATTCAATAATAAACTATCAATCACTTAAAACATTGGATACAAAACATCTATGTTAAAAAACATCAAATTCAGTACATCAACTGCTGTGTTCTGACTTCAGTACCGTTTTAGAAACATCGACCTCGATGTCGCATCCCTGTGAGATGCTGTGAATCGCGCAGCCTGTAAGAGCTTAAATGCATTTGAGTGCAAGCGCGTAACACGAGTTCTCGGCATATGGGGACATCATCAGGCTTTCTCGTTGCCACGAGCGGCCCCTACGACCGAAGGCGAGCATGTAAAGAAAGCTAAACGTGGATCTGCGCAATTTTTAAGCACCTCGCCAGCCTTTTGATCGGTAAAGAAAACAAATAATCAGTTATCATGAAACATTATTGTTTTATTTATTCAAGCATTGACTAGTGTGCTACGGCACCACAGCAGTTACGGACCAACCGCCAACACTAACGGAAAAACATCCATGCTGATTCCGAACTCACAGCCGTGGGGCAGAGCAGGTACTGCTAAAGTCAACTACGTGAGTTCGTTGGGTGTATAAACCTTTACTTTACATTTCTGTTAATCTATGTTCTTTGAGAAATAAAACGTAAATGTGTAGTTTTCTTTCTAGTTCCTTTCAATGGCAGTAGCATCCATTGTGCTCTTAAGTCTTTTTCTTTTCTCTCGTCATTGTTTTGAGAGATGTTATACTGAACCTCTTCGCACTTGTCATTCTTCACCCTAGTGCATTTTTACTCTTCTCAATGCCAAGAAGAAGAGTACTTCGCAGTCCACTACGATGCGTTGTGCAAAGAAACACTGAAGGTTGCGGGCATACCGCTATTGTTCTCAGAAGAAAGAATCCATTACTTCTTTTACGTTCCAGAGAACTTCCGCCTACCCTTGCTAGTGTACTCAGGTAGTTTACGCCTTTTCTCTTGTGCGTATTGTATTCATTTTTCCCTTTTATAAACCTCTTATTAAACAATACATGCCTCTTTCAAGAAACAGTAGTTCATAATTCTCATTTAAACTCTGTTGTAGTAAGAGTTCTCGCTGTATTGTTTTTATTTTTCTATAAATTAATACCGAAGTCTAATTGATCTATAATTAACCACGTTCCAAAGGCTTTTAAAGATGTTGTGGCAAATCTTTTTGTGTTTTCATCGCAAAAACTTCGTAGGTACAATTGCACTATACATTCCAATACTCGCTGCCCATTGTATTTATAATATTATGTTCTGAGAAACTTTCTGATCATTACATGTGTTTTAAAATTGCAACTACTAAAATTTTCGCGCTGCGAAAAACTGATTAATTTTATTCTGTGGACATTTATTTGAAACTATCTTGAATGTCGACTTTCATTTCATATTTTTAGATGAAGATTTAAAAAATTACTCGAGTTGAGGGTGTTTATTATCATCCAATGAATATGAGCATGTTTAGAGAGTTCAGTGTTTTAGAAGTTTAATGGTTCTGTGTACTTCGCTGTAGGAATCTACCACTAATGTATTTTGGTTGTATGTAAAAAGCCCCACTTTATCGTCCTGTGAGCTATTTAGTACCCGAATTTCGCCCTTGCGTAATGTCGGAGTTGTTTGTACCAATCTTGAGAAAGAAATGAATCACCTCGAGTATGTTGGAAGAAGTGGGAGATAGGAGCCAGATTTAAACTCCGTCGGACACTGTGCTGCAGAGGGAGCCAGGGAAGGCGGAGGGAGGTAGTTTTTGTGCCCTCGGTTCTCAACCCCCTCCCCGCAGGTTGCCTGCTCCTAGGCTGAATGCAATCGTCAAGGAATATCTAAGGATCCTCTTCGCTGTTTCTTCAACGCGACAGATAAGCCGACGTCCTTCTGAATTTGAATAAACAAATTCCTTCGACCATCACGTGTCCCTCACCGTGTGCGCTGGCCCCCTTTTATATTCTGAAGTTACCTGTCATTCAAATGAACCTATTGGCGACAGAATCATATCTTCTCAAGACACGAAATGAGAAAAGCAGGTCTTTGTTTAGTTTTTACTTTCTTCACTTCAAGTGATGGAATGATATTGTTTGAGTCAACCTCTGTATTTGTTCGTTAGGTCAATGGTTTATTGGATTAACTTCGACAGAAATTGGGTTTACCTCGATGAAAATTTCTATTCTAAAGTTGCCGCATGTCTACTGTAACATCGCGAGACGAACTCTCATTGACTTGTTATCCGGTGATGACACATTTCATGCAGCAGCTTTCGTTACGAAGCAGCGAAGAATATGTGGGAAGAAATGGGGTAACTTTGCATCTTTATTTTCCAGAGGCGAATTCCAAGCAGAGCTGTGGCTACAATAGAACACAATGTGAGACGTCACCGATAACATCAATATGTTCAGAACACTACATGTTGCTCATTCCATTTATCACCGCTCTTTTCGTAATTCAGCTTCTGAAATAATTCTGAATGGTGTCTGTAATATGGCGTCTATGTTGCAATAAAATCTGTATCAATTTTAAAAATTCATCATTTAATGAATATTTCAAATGCAATACCTGTTATGAATTTTACAACTTCCTAGTTGAATAGGAATTTAGAAACCACCAATGAACACATCTAGAAATTTAATGTTACTCATTACTCATAACTTTGAGGAAATCCAACTAATACGCCAACTACTACTACCATGATTGAATTAGAATGAATAATCCGCATTTTAACATTTCTATTTATTATTACATATTGAAATTAAACAAATACATTTACACTTACATTTACAAACAATTACATTTCATTGCCTAGGAATAAAAATAAATGAATTTATAACTTTTACTGAGAAATACAGTGTATTGTGTACTATTCGATATTTGTTACTCGCCTTAATTACTTTTGGTTATCTTACAGCGTCTTCTAAAATTTTATCTTGACCGATAACTTAAAGACCACACACCTGGCTTGGAAAAATCCCCATCGCCCGACGTAGGTCGGCGACGGATCTCGTCATCCAGTGAGGGTCACTACCACCTGTGGCTATAAAACATGCTCTGCACTAATGACCTTAGCAGTTGACGCTCCTAGAATCACTAATCGATGAATCCAAGACCACACACGTTAATAAATAAAAAATTGAAGTTCCACGATATCTCCATTACTTCTTTTCAAAAGGAAAATACTCAACTCAACTCTTTAAGGATACATGGATTTTGTAAATTTTATTATGTCAAAATTATATTATGCCAGGTCTCATTATTTTTACGCAGCTACTCTAAAAATCTCACTGACACTATTATTTCATATCTACCAGCAAAATTTTCAGTTGTGTCTTTGTTAATCTGCAGATTACGAACCCGTCTAGCTCGAGTCATAAAAAATTATATTAATTTATTTTTGTTTAAAAAATGTTGGCTGTTTGTCATTTCATTGGTTTCAAAATATTTATTCAATTTTACTTAAAACAATTTTATTTTTCAATCGCACTTTCAATTCTTTGTTGCTTTGATTATTTATGTTCAGTCAGTTTAGCAATGGTCTGGTTTCTTATAAAAGATTCTTACAGCTGATTGCAAATTTTCAGTGAAAAACATTCCTTTTTATGGGATTTAACATTGTAGCATCTCATTACCGATTAGATTGTTTCTCTTCAAGATAATTTATCTTCTAATAATCGTTTACACTACTCTTAGAACAGTAATGCACTGATTATTTGTGGAATGTATGTTAACGCGAAGTAACAATTTTGTGTAGTATTTAATGAAAGTTTTGTATCAGAAATATTTAGAACTTCTACTATTAATTCAATACGATATTATAAATAATGTCCTCTTTACACCATTTGTTTAATAAGTTCCATGTAATCCAAGTGATTCTCTAATACTATTCCTCTAGGCTAAAGTTATTTTGTGGCGGTGTGACGGAACCCCTACATTATCCATGTATTCTACGATGAGTAGCGTGTTGAGTAAATCGTGAGAGTTTAGTTGAAAGAATCTCAAAAATGTATTTGAGCACAGTGTTTTACGAATTTCGTTAGTTCAGTAAACACTGGCCGAGAATCGTTCCCGCAGATGAGAAAACCATTCCCCGGCGCCCGGGCCCTGGGTTTTATTTTGCTTTCCAACCATGCGGCGCTCATTTCGCTGCGAGCGAGCGATGTGATGTATCGTTGACATAATTACCGTTATCGGACCGCCATTATTACTTTATCGGCGATCTCCGCAGCGCCGCCCCGCGCCGCCCAACGCCGCCCGCGCCCGCCGAGGCCTCCGTAATCGCAGTAATCGAGGGATCGTGGCCGTGAGGCGAGGCCCGGCCCGGTTCAGGCTCTGCCGGAGTGCGCCCCGCCCCGCCCCCGCCCCGCCCCCGCGCCGCCCGCCGTATTAAATGTGGTGCGGGGCGACGGGCGCCCGCGCCGTGACGCTCGGCGCCGCGCCGCGCCGCTCGCCTTGTTAGGCAGAGCCCCGACGACTGCCCCGCGCCCGGCCCGACGGCGTGAAGCCAGTGCCCTGCAGCGGCAGCGGCGACGTCCAGCCCTTTCAACTCCCGTATAAATGGGCTTCTTGCGCGAACTAAAAGACAGACGGTTGCCGACGTTATGGAGATTAGTGTGTGGACCAGGCTTAGGTTGGTACAAGTGGGCGCGTCTAGTGCAAAAGACCGCTATGATGTTCGCACTTTACGTTACGCTTATAGTATAAAAGACTGCTATGATGTTCGCGCTTTACGTTACGCTTACTGCAGAAAAGACCGCTATGATGTTCGCGCTTTACGTTACGCTTACAGCGTAAAAGACCGCTATGATGTTCGCCGTTTAGCGTTACGCTTACAGCGTTTTGTACATGTTATCATTACTTTGATTCTCGCATATTTCGTACATATGCGACAATGTGTTTTATCGTGCCTTTTTGGCCGACATGACGTATCACCTCAACGGCCGACACGAGAGCACCCTTTCTTGCATCCTGTACCTTTGCCCACTGTTGTAATGAGATGAAAGGCCTTAGAGATGGCGCAGTACGGCTTTCGGTGCCCCGAAGCGCGTTATGCTGCCCAGCTGCAGTGGCAGCGGCTGTGACGTGGGAGATGACAGGGAACAAGCGGCGAGCAAGCAACAAAAAAGGGGGCGAGTGCGGCGGCAGTCACAACGCCCGTGACGGCAGCGGGAGCGAACATGAGACGACGACGGTGGCAACAGAGACGGCGGGAAGGAGTATCCGTGCCGGAGGGTCCGTGCCGCCCCTTGAAGACATGCACACCGGCGTCGGCTACAGCGCGCGCAGGCGATGGCAAACGCGCAGGTGGCGACGACAGGGAAGACGGGTGGTGAGGGAGAGAGACCTCGACGGAAGTTGTGACGATGACACCGGAGATCCTATAGTGCGATTTTTCTAACTATGACTCTGGCAGATATATTCGGTTTCATCCAATCGGAAGCTTGAACCTTACCATAGTGACGTCACCGGTGGCGTAGCTAACTATTAGGCTGCAAGGCGGAGCCTACCCTAACATTTAATGAAAAACAAAAACGGTTCTCATTACTTCAAAATGCGCTTATTGATAATTTTTCAATTCACAATTACGTTTCACGTAGGTTTTGCGTCTTGAACTTCCTGCTTAATTTCGAACTTACCCGTCGTAAGAGGAAGGTTCTGGCGTTCAGAGAGCTACAGCGAGCAGTAGGCCGGCCTATCAGGAATCCTCGAGTTCGTTCGTGGCCTGTGGCGGTCCCAGGCTCCAACACCAGCACGACAGCCGCGCGCACTTGAAACCGAAGACTTTGAAAGGACAGGATCACTGGTCCGCTAGAAGTGCAATAAAATGACTATTCCGTTCAATGTCTGTTATGATCCTCACACTTTCAGCGAGCAATATCTTACATGTAGTGTGAATATTTATTATTGGAATTTGCTTATAAATAAATTAAATGATGTGTGATTATCTTATTTGTTATAAAAATGTAAATATCTTTAAACGACTCGAGTGAGTGAAATGAACAAAAGAGTATGAAATAAATTAATTAGTAATTACGCTAAACCGGTTGTTCATCTATTTCAATCTATCATTTTTTAAATAAACCTTTTCCAGGTAGTAAAATAACCATTTCTTCAACATAATTAAGAAAACTGTCCTGGCACAAATTATCAACGGTCGCCTACAAAAACACCCGACTGTTTTTCCAGGAACATCTGTTAATGAATCATCTTACCTTCAGGGGTGTGTTGCTGGGAACTATGATTTTATTAGTTAGAGTACCTAAGTAATAATAATAATAATAATAATAATAATAATAATAATAACAATGAATAAACGACGTCACATTAGACAATAATTGTCATTTTGAGATAAGGCAATTAATAATTCTAAGTAAATCTGCTCTACAGTCTACCCAGAAAAAATTATCATGCTACGCCACTGTAGCGACATATAAGCTCCGGATTGGATGAAATCGTCAACAGCTGATATCTGCCAGAGGCACGGTTAGAAAAATCGCACTACATGTATGCGTGGAGGGCTTTGGATGCCGCGCTGTGAAGCCAGTCTCTTCCAGCAGCGCGGTGGTGATTGCGAACACGGAGCTATCGCTGCAGTGACGTCGACGGCATTGTAGGCAGCGACAGTGAAGTGTGAAGCGGCGCCGGAAGCAGGGGATACAGCGAGGGTGGTGGCAGTAGCAGCCTCTACACTCGCAACCACAGATTGTCGACGGCTCAAACGACCTCAGCGGCAGTGGTAAATGGAGATGACAGGGTACGGCTTTCGCTTTCGCGATGTGCCTTATACCTGCAAACGCCGGATACTGTCCGTTTGACGTTGGCAACATTGACGACAGCAAAAGCAGATCGGTTGTATAGGCGACGGTTGTAAGGAGGGAGGAAGCGGCGACGCCAGTGGCAGCAGAAACAACGGACGAAGACATGGGCAGCGATAGATGCGGGATCACAAAAGCTGGACGAAAGGGTATGGCGTAGGCAGTGACAGCAGCAGAGGCTGCTGGGAGAAGATGATGCGGAGTTGGAGTGTGCAGCGACCCCGCGCCGTGCCGCGAAGCTAGTGTATCTCTGCCGCAGCTGTGGCGGAGACGGTAGGTAACAGCCACGCACGACGGTAGCAAAGAGGGGCATTAGAAGGACTAGGTGGGAGAAACAATAGCATGGCGGTGGTAGAGACGGCGGAAATGTGTATGTTGGCGCCGACGTTGATACCGCAGATGGGGCTTGGGCGTCACCAGCACCAAATCATGGGTTTGATTTATTTATGTTTTCTGCCTCAACTGCTGTGGTCATTAGTCCTTTTCGTTTAGTGAATGTTTTATTCTGGTAAGTGGCAGTCTTCCTTTCCTTGGGGCATTTCCTTGATATCCGGCATTGACCTACACGTCGGATATCACCATCCCTTGCAGAGATTTCCTAATTCTGGATAGAACACGGACACGCATAGGACACTCACGATACGACAAGGAAGAGGAAGAAAAGATCCGTGAGGTCCGTGGTTCGTTTCTTACGGTAATTCTCCGGTATTTACCTGGTATTGATCAGAACCACCACGAAAAACTAACCATCGGAGAAGTCGACCGCTAGAACTCTCCACCAGACAGCGTTTGAATTCCTCCCAGCTATTTTGCCAGCGCCGACAACTCGCCACCGTCGGCATACGAACCTTAGGATCTCCCTGTGCGAGTCGCTGCAGATAGGGCGGCAGTGCCGGCTCTCAGCTAAACTCAGTCGATGCAAATTATTGGGACTTCCGATTCAGTAGATGAGGTACAAATTATTGGGAGGCCTCCTCCAAAATAACCCATATGCCATGAAATATGAGAGGGACGCGCCCCTCGTTTCCCCTGTGGTGACGCCCATGGTGGCAGGTAGAGCTGTCATTCCCGCGATGTCCACTGCCTCGCAGCAGCATTAACAGTGAATGGCATCTGTGGCAGATTTGTCGACAGCAAATATTGAAAACTTCAGCCATAAAATACAATGATGAAGAAAAAACACTGAACATACTCAATCGTCTGCAAACGCAGATGCTGTGCCCTGGCAAAGACGGGCGAGTGAGGGTGGTGGCAGCAGCGACGACGACGACGACGACGACGTCGGGAACGGAGATGACGCAGTGCTGTGTTCATGTCGGAGTCCCCCAGCGGTGGCGGCAGCTACACAAGCGATGACGACGGCAGTAGTGGTGGCGATGACGATAGCAAAGACAGAGGTGACGACGGCAATAAAATGTTGCGGCGAGTGCGGCGGCACGAACGACGTCGACGTCGGAGGTCGGGTACTGTGCTCGGCTCCGCGGTGCGTGTCATGGAGCTTGTCTCTTACAGCGGAGGATGTAGGAAAGGCAAGGCACTTCAGCTGACGACTAACGGTGATGGTGACAGTGGCGACGATGACGCTGACGTCGGTGACGACGACGACGAGTGCGAATACGATGGCAGAAGCTGCAATCGCTGCAAACGACGATAACGGTGGCGTACGGCCTCAAGTGAAACGGTGGAATAGGGCATTAAGTTTTTGACGCTCAATTGAAATTGTGTTTGGCTCACCATAGTGATCTCAAAAATGCCATATTGACTGTAGGGAGTACCGGGAGCGGTAACTCAGTGCATCAACTGATGTCACTGCAGCGCCTCTGACCGGGAGGTCCTACGTTCCCACTCCCAACGGCGGCAGGATTTTCGACACTAGTTTTTCAGCTAGGTCGAATTCTGTCGCTGTGTGGAGGAGAATTCTTGCGGCCGGCTGCTCTGATCAACACCAGGCGAATGGCGGAGCAGTACCCTACCAAACGGGCCACGAACCGCGCGCGATCTTTCCTTCCTCTTCCTTGTCCTCTCCTCTCCCCTTACACATACTTACACTAACATGCACTACACTACCACATGTTACGGGAGACCGGTCGGGAGTTTAGAGCTTGTCCCGGCTGGGGCGGTGTCCCGCTGGTGGGAGAGTCCTGGTTAGGGGGAAAGCCCACTAGCCGACGGTAGGTCGGTGCCGGATCTCGCCATCCAGCGGGGAAAGATCTCCGCCATCTCCCGAGAAGAAGCATGCACTACACTTACGGGACTAATGACCGAAGCCGTTGACGCGCCCGGAAACACGAAAAAACCAACCAACCAACCTGTAGGGTGTGTTATCGGAGAAATTATTTTACGATAACTTATTGTAGAGTTTTTTATAACAAATTATATAATTACTGGCAATTAATGGTAGTATGCAATGAGGATGAAAGAAATTAGCTTTCTGCTGCTAGATTGAAATTGAGTCTTAATCTGCTTGTGGGAAAACTTCTGAAATCTCTTGCAGGGTTTTAATATCAGTTTCAAGTTTCATATTGGATTTCTGTGTTACTATAACTAGCTCAATATAGACGTTTATCCCCAGGGTTTTTGATATTATGTACACCCATGTAATATAAGATACTTAAATATCGAGAACAGACCATTTTCATTTTATTTAAATCGAATAAGTATGTTTGAGAAATATGGTCTCTATATGGACTTTTGTTCCAGGGATATTCAAGTTCTGTTTCGCTATGCCGTCGATTTGTGGCGGAAATTTACATTTTAGACATGCTACTGATGTTAGCGGAATTTCATAAAAATATTTTTTCTTACCGTGATCAATACATGGAGTCCAAATCCAACTACTTTCAGAGACCAGTATGTTCCATAATCTCAAACATGAAGAAGAATTGCACCACCCAAGATGTGTTTGAGAGCTCCCTGCAAACGCCGAATGCGCGGTGGGAGTGGCCTGCCTTGTCGTGTGCCGCGAGAGGCCGAGAAAGAACAATTCGCCTAATTGCGGGCGGCGCGTGGCGGCGAGGGAGCTGAATGAGCCATTGAGCGCCGCCGAGTGGTGCTTCTCGCGGGATGACGCTGCATCCTGCGCCCGCCGCCGCCGCCGCCGCCGCCGCCGCCGCCACAGGCGACGGGGTAATGGGCGGCCGCTGGAGCGAGCGGCGCCGCAGGCGGGGGCGGGTCCCTCGCGGACGCGGACGGGCGCTGGAAGGCGGGGGAGTGGCTGGTCGGCGAAACAAAGTCGCTGTGCGGGACGGACGGGGCGGGACGGATGGGGCGGGACGGACGGGGCGGGACGGACGGGGCGGGACGGACGGGGCGGGACGGACGGGGCGGGACGGACGGGGCGGGACGGGCGGGGCGGGACGGACGGGGCGGGACGGGACGGGCGGGGCGGGACGGACGGGGCGGGACGGGACGGGACGGGCGGGACGGATGGGCGGGACGGACGGGGCGGGACGGGACGGGCGGGGCGGGACGGACGAGGCGGGACGGGCGGAGTGGGCCGGACGGGGCTGGACGCAGGGGCGGGATAGTCGAGGCGGGATGGACGTACGAGGACGGGACTGGCTCAACTGGACGGAATGGGATAAGCTCTGCGAGGCGAATGGACACGATCACGCAGAACGGACGGGGTACTGCCGGGAGGTAAGGAATGGGGCGGCGGGATGAGCTGTCATTACATATACTAGTCATTACACCTAGTGACGCGTTCATTAGCGATTTCGAATCTTAATTAGGTAAGTGGGCTATTCTTGGCATATAATATAATCTATTAAAAATGTGTGCGATTTCCTTTTGAGACTTTTTGGCATACTGTCCGATTCCAAAGGCGTCTCAAAGGCGATTATCTAATAATTTCTAACGTCATAAAATGGAAGATGGGAGTTTCCCACGCCAACATTTCTCTCAGAAAGCCACGTCTGTTGTTCTTACGTCCATTTACGTAGTAAGAAAACTCCCGGAGATGTGTTTAGGAGAGTCGTGCGTTCATGGAAACCTTGGACTGCACGTGTGCAAATCGGGTTTCTTTTAACTCGTCTTCGTAAAATGCACGCCAACAAAAAGTGCTGATTTTGTATTTCTATTTTTGTGATTGCTGAACGGCTTTCAGAAGGAAAATGAGAAATGAATAAAATAACGTTATTTAACTACAAAAGTTGACATAAAAGATAAACAAAAGATTATTGTAATTGTCTTGTAACGCCCACGTTGATGGGTTATTTTTTAAGGCGCTGCTTTTGGCGTAGATGCGTGAGTAGTTATTTACTTATTATGTGGCTTGAACTGCCTGGACATGGCTGTCGTAGTTCCGCAGGCAGATACCACGCCCAGTGTTATTCTCCCCCTGCGGCATGTGCATTGAGATACGCTATTGTTATGAGAAATGATGTGAGTTTGGGTACGAAAATTGGATGGACGGAGGAGGGTTCGGGAGAATTCGTAGGAAATCTTGCGCCCCCTTTTTATTCATCACAAATTTCACGCGTTTGCGTTCTTTGATCCTCGAGATGACAAGCGACTCTACTGCTATGCTGCTGCATAAATGGATACTCAGGAAATTGTAGTGTGTACTAACAAACATTTCTATTTTATGTCCTCGCCGATGCGTCAGCATTAGCTGTGCCAACCGATGTGCACTACGATGTGTACCACACATGCTGGAGATGGAGTGAATGAGTGGACTCATTTCGTTGGACGCCACGAGAACGATAAGCTCTCTACCATCGCAGCCCATGGGTAACGAATTTATATTTGCGGTCATCAACGAGACTTGTGCCAATGAGCAAATTGTACAGGCAGTGGCAAGTCGTGTTATTCGGTCGCATTCAATGTGGAATATTGGTGCGTGGGCGAATTCTCCATTGATGGATTGATTGATTTTTTCGTGTTTCCGGGCGCGTCAACTGCTTTGGTCATTAGTCCCATTAGTGAAGTGCATGTTTTTCTCGGGAGATGGCGGCGATCTTCCCCCGCTTGATGGTGAGATCCGGCGCCGACCTACCGTCGGCTAGTGGAGTTTCCCCCTAACCAGGACTCTCCCACCAACGGGGCCCCGCCCCATTCGGGACAAGCTGTAAGCTCCCGACCGATCTCCCGGAATGTGTGATAGTGTAGTGCAGTGCATGTTAGTGTGTGTGTCTAAGGGGAGAGGATAGGACAAGAAAGAGGGAGGAAAAATCGCGCGCGGTCCGTGGCCCGTTTCGGTAGGGTACTGCTCCGGCATTCGCCTGGTTTTGATAGGAGAAACGACGAAAAACTACCGATCAGAGCAGCCGGCCGCTAGAATTCTCCTCCAGACAGCGACTGAATTCGACCTAGCTGAAAAGCTAGTGTCGAAAATCCTGCCGCCGTGGGGAGTGGGAACCTAGGACCTCCCGGTCAGAGACGCTGCAGTGACATCAGTTGATGCACTGAGCTACCGCTCCCGGTGCGAATTCTCCATCTTGGCCCCTCCCACCTTGTTCTGTCTGTGGTCGTTGTCGCAGCCTTGGCTTGCGAAGAGTGCGCGTGCGGTGCGGCGCGGGCGGAGGAGGCGAGGCGGGTGCGCGGCGCGCGCTGCGGAGCCGGGTGGGTGGGTGGGTGGGCGGGGCGGGAGGCGGAAGGGGCGCGCTTCGAGCCCCGCGCCGTAATGAGGCCGTGTAGCCGGCCGGCGGGAGGGCGATAAATCTCCGGCGGGCGCTGGGGCGGCGAGGGCGCGTGGAGGAGGGGCGGGGTGAGGGGAGCGGCTCATTGATCCGGCGGCGGCGCGGGGGGCGGGGCGGCCAGGTGGGGCCCTCGGTGGCGCGCCTCCGGACCGCACGCTCGCCCGAGCGCCCACCCCCGCCTTCGCGCCCCCGCACTTCCGCGCCCGCCCCTCCCCTCCTCCGTGTTGACTCCCGCGGCCACACCTATCCTCGCCTCAACCCCGTGCCCTCGCGCGTCATCGCCTCGTGCGCATTCTGACCCCCCTGCCCGCATACTCCCTCCACCCCCGCGTTCGCACCGCTCCGTGCCCTGCCCGTCCCTGCTTTTTCTTCACGCCCATTCTGGCCGCACCCGCCCCTACCCCCGCGCCCCACCCGATCTCACCCCACCCTCCTGCCGCGCCCGTCGCGGCGTTCGGCGAATTGGAGCTGTTTGTCGTCCGGGCGCCGCGCCTCGCGGCCCCTTCCGCTGAAAGGCCCCCGTCGGGCGCTCGCGGCCCCGCGCAGCCCCGTGCCGCTGGGACTGTACGCGGTCGACTGCTGTGTGCTTGCCAGTGCACCAAAGAAGGAAGAGGTGAACATCACTGACGAAACGCTGCCATTCCCAAAAATCCTGCTCCCCTTAAGCGCCAGAAAAATACTGCTTTCTCCTAATTCTTTCATTATAAACTGAATGTAAGAAAAGTTCAACCTTGCAGAAACGTAGTAATACTTCTACAGTGAACGAGGTATCGCAGACCTCTTGCTGAGCGTGTGTGGAATCTGATTAGGGCGCGAATTGTTGGAGGATAAATTTCCAGTCTTTTAGCCAGAGCTCTTTTAGAGCATTCTCTAACAATCGTGCTGTGGCACACCGAAGATTTTCGGTTCGTTCGAATTTCAACAGCTCCCTGCTGATTTGGAACCCACAACTCCAATTTAGGAAGTTACGTTTTCACAGTGCCCTTAATTTACTGGGATCGGCATGAAACATTTCTAAGACAAATTTACTATGGACTACTTTACGGAGTGTGCACATTATTAATCTTCTACAACCTTATGCTGTGAATGTTGCGATAGGCATGCAGTAGAGAGACTGGAGTAATATTCTGTAATAATATTTCACGACCGTTTTCCCTGCAACAAAAAAAAGCCTGAAACATCACATGTTTGCAACTCCTTATTGATACTACGTGTTAGCAACAATCCTAATGTCGTACCCAACAAATCCACCTTATTGTCTATGTTCTTGTAGTAATGGAAAGTCTGAAATTTCATATTTTATAATCCAGGAACTGAAAAGAATATTTGATACTTTTTGGAAAATTGTCCTGGTCATAAAAATACCGAAATTACCAGCTAACGTTTCCCGGTATTTTGTACTTTTGTTTCATGTGAATTTCATCTCGCAACTTGTGAAAGATAAAACGTATACTAGAAGATTCTTTTCCACCCATTCTCCTCCTCGGACGGGCTTGGCGCAGGACTTGTTGCAGCACTCACAAGGCCCAAGAAAGATATCCGCCTGGAGGACCACCGCGCGTTATAAGCTACATGACACGTCGCGAAGTAAATGATGAATAATAATGTGCAGAGGGAGGTCAAGAAACGGCATTATCCTGTATTTTAAGAGCCTCGTCCGCTCACGTACAGGGAAACAAGCGGACGCAGAGGCCGGCGGGAGGAATCCCTCGTCGGAACACGCAAATGGCTGCCCTGTCCAAACAATTCGGGGATTAAATTTATCACCGCGATGCGATGTAATTATCCGTTGTTTTGAGAATAATTTATGCGTTTGCGGGCGTTGATGCATCTTAATGGAAAAGTACGAGCGGGGTGGGGAGGTCTTCCGTGGCTGCGCGGTGTCGCCATCCGGTGCCGCCGCCGCCGCCTCTACCACCCGAGCGCCCAGTGCCTCCTTGGCTGCGCTCACTGCGGTGCGCTAATGAGTCCCGACGTTCTGTTCGGACGGAGGCGATGAAGAATCCGAGACGCGTCGTGCAATAGCTTCGTAATTCTAAATTCAAGAGCTACTCGAAAAATACGTAATTCTAAATTCAAGAGCTACTCGAAAAATACGTAATTCTAAATTCAAGAACTACTCGAAAAATACGTAATTCTAAATTCAAGAGCTACTCGAAAAATAGAACAAATCATGTTCAAAATATGTGCAATCGCATTTACTCACTCAGTAATTGCGAAGTAGTCTTACTTCAAGAACTGGCACGTTTTGCTGTAATCCCCGTTGAAAATGTAGGCGCAATGAAAACAATCCCTCAATCTGGAACTACTGGCGCCACCTTCGGCACTGAGACAGTGGACCAGTTCCTGATCGATCGATGTAAAATGTGTGTTTCACGGAGAGGTTTGTTTCGAGTTCTCCTATGTCTCCACATCACGTTCCACAATTGTTCAATAATTCGTCATTCATCTGTCACTTAATCTCGTCTATATAAAAGTAGGCTGGAAGGCATCAATAATATAAATCAGAATGTAAAGGGGTGGCGGCAATAGTGAAAATCTCGAGACGAAAAATAATATTTCGGAAATTTCAGATGATGGTGCGTTGGTGTGGTGGTGCGTTGGTGTGGTGGTGCGTTGGTGTGGTGTTACGGTGGTGTGGTGTTGCGGTGGTGTGGTGTTGCGGTTGCGTGGTGGTTCACAATCAATTTTTCGTAGAGAATGAAGTAGATGATGTCCGAATTTGGCTAATTCTTGAATTTGTCAATTAATGTTTTTAAATTTTCAATAATAGCTGAAAAGAACCATGTAGGAACCAATACTTCAGACTTTTGCTATATGAAGTTCATGAATTGTCAAACACGAGATGATTAGGATATGAGAGTGCGTTACGGGCACATACAAACTTAGTGTTTACACTATAAAATCGGTGTATTATAGGAAGCAATAATATGTCTGGCGTCAACTACATTTCATTTAAATAAAAAATCACGCAATTTGGCGTAGTAGAAAGCTCAAATTGCTTTCTAAATGACAACCCTTAGTATTTTTGATCCAATGATATCTGGAATATGTGGCCGAGTGTCAGTTCGTGTCCGGGGCTTCTTCGTTCGCCGAGGTGCGTTGGTGTGGTGATGCGGTGGTGTCGTAGTGTGGTCGTGCGGTGATGTGGTGGTACGGTGGTGTGGTGGTGCGTTGGTGTGGTGTTGCGGTGGCGTGGTGGTGCGTTGGTATTGTGTTGCGGTGGTGTGGTGGTGCGTTGGTGTGGTGGTGCGTTGGTGTGGTGTTACGGTGGTGTGGTGGTGCGTTGGTTTGGTGTTGCGGTTGCGTGGTGGAGCGTTGGCGTGGTGTTGCGGTGGCGTGGTGGTGCGTTGGTGTGGTGTTGCGGTGGCGTGGTGGTGCGTTGGTATGGTGTTGCGGTGGTGTGATGGTGCGTTGGTGTGGTGGTGCG